>JAODAL010030803.1:0-49387 GCA_025379985.1 Phyllomedusa bahiana
GGCAGCGACGGTAATTTCCCGTTGTTCATGTCGCGATCGTGCGCGGCTTGCCTGTAAGTCCGCACGATCGCCAGGACGTATGCATACGCCCAATGTCGGGAAGGGGTTAAGTGATTTTTTTTTTTTTTCTATATTTAGGTGATTGCCTTTTTGCCTACAACAATGGCCACCCATTGTGAGACATATAAGCATGCATATTATGTCTGCTGTAATATTGTTTTTCTGTGTGTAGGCAAGTATCCCCTTCTCTGTTGTTGGATCCAATCAGCTCATTGAGGCCAAAGGTAAAAAGGTTCGAGGTCGACTGTGTCCATGGGGAGTGGTGGAAGTGGAAAACCCAGAACACAATGACTTCCTGAAATTGAGGACAATGCTTATGTAAGTCTGGCTGGAAATTTTCACATTTGTGTTTTTTTTTTCCCTCTGGTTTAGTGAAATACAAGCAAAGGTTTGCGAGTTTTTCTTTTTTATTGCTGAGAGTGATCTCTCCAAAGGGTGTCTAAAGCTGGCCACAGACATAACATTTTTATGGACCAGAATGTGGCCAGTCTATCCTATCTATTGTTCCTGTTAACAATCCTATCAGAAACATGCCAGACTAAACGGGCTAATCGAGGGTGCAGTTAAAAAAAAAAAAAAAAAAAAAAAGCCTAGTGCTTGTGCATTTTGGCCAATCTTGCCACACATTTCTATTTTCTACTGATGACAGCTAAAATAAATCCAACATAGGGGTATGTTCAGATGGCGTGTTCTTTCCATGTGTACATACATTATTAGATGCGTGTTTGGATCCATCTTTCGGACCCAAACATGCATCTAGCAAATAGCAGTGTGTTTTACACTGCTTGCAATGTAAAACGCGCTTCGGCGTTCAGATGAGTGATCGCCAATGCATGTTTACTTGCGTATTTCGGATCTGTTTAAAGAATTGACATGTCAGTTCTTGATCCGAAAGACGCAGCAGGCACCCTATTTAAAACTATAGGGTGTGATCCTGCTGCAGCCAAAACGCATCCGAACATGCACCGGCGTGTTGGATGCGTTTTGGATCTGATTGATGCATCGTTTTGGATTCAAAAACACTGTGTGAACATCGCCTAACATGTAACCTTTTATAGAACGGTCAGCAAAAATCACCACTTACCTTCAACCAAGCCTGCACTAAATTCAGCTTCATTACGAACCATCCCTTTCACTTTTTACAACTTCAGAGCTATACGATCAAAATAATCCGGCAATTCAGTGATCTTGAATGGAATGATAACATGCTGGGAAAATTAGCTGGCGCACAGGAAATTCGATGGCCATGTCTCGAGCTATTATAAACTCCTTAGCCTACCGATCCAGTATGAGGTTAGGGGGAGTGGCGTGGTGCGGTGGAGGGAGGACTTACCACAAATAACAGTGGAGGAGATGCTAGAGGCCACATCAAGAGCTTCCAGGAGCATTGCCAGTGTCTCTTATTGGGAGATGGCCCTTAAAATACTACATCGGGGATATTTGTCCCCCAGTCGTAACTATCTCATGGGGGGTTGCGCGTCGCCGTCCTGTTCCAGGTGTGGGGAGAGCACGGCAAACTTGCATCACTGCTTCTGGGCTTGTCCAATCAGCCAAGCATTTTGGAGTCGCATCCAACAATTCCTAACCACACACACTGCCTTTGTCGCACCAATAACCCCAGAATGGGCCCTTTTTGGCATACTGCAAGATACAAACCGGCAACTCCCACGACACACTCAACAACTAATCTTCTGCATCTCGGCGGCAGCGCGAAAAACTATACTCCAGACTTGGGTGGGCCCCAAAACCCCCTCACTACGCATCTTCTTAGAAAAGCTCACATACTTACTACGAATGGACTGGGTGGAGGCCTCCCTCCAAAAAGAGAGTAGGGTGGAGAGATTCTTCCTCACATGGCAACCCATAATCGACATACTCCCAAACCACATACAATCGCGCATTAACTCATGCTTCTGCGCCACAACTTGGTACTTGAGACAGATGCCCAGAGGTGTCCCTGCATAGTGCTTTTAACATTTTACACCCAATCTTCACAAGGTGAATCCTATGTCTCAAAATAAAGGCGGAGGTGGTTCCACGTGTCCTTGGTTCTTTATCCCTTCCCCTATCCCCTTACCCCATTTTCCTTGCTCAGAAATTGTAGTTTATTCAAGATTATCTGAGAAAAGCATGTTGATACTTAACGCCACCAAACGCATGTCCCGTGAATCGAAACATGGAATGCTGCCCTTGGACCTCCACAGGTCCTCACAACCTCATTACCTCTGCTTGGACTTTAAGTGAATCGCATCAAATGACATTCCTAATCCTGGAAAGCTGAACGACCTTTCCACTCCAATGAAGACCACGATAACAAAACCTACACCAACTTCTAAGTCCTCAGCTAAAAGAACTGATCTTCAGGTTCCTACTCAGAGCCTTCAGCATCCCAAGCATCATCCCTCGATCTTCACACGGGACAGATAATTTGTACTAGAAACATCATGACCACTACCTGGGAACGCCATTTTAAAAACCCGTCATCAACATCACCATTACTTCCAGGACTCTAATACTAGTATCTAAGATATAATTGATTCGTGCTTTCTCATAACTCAGTGCTTATGAACAGCACAAATGTTATTTTGAAACATACTTTGAGCTTTTTGAGTTTGATGTACCATACGGGTTCTTATCTCCCCCCTTCCCCTTCCTCCCCACACCCCATTGTTGAAAATGATAGTTGGAAAATTGTAATAAAAACAGTTTGAAAAAAAAAAAAAAAGAGCGGGCAGCCAAAAAACCGCCCATGCGTCAACGGGTGAGCCCTTAGGCCATGTTCACACAGCTTAAAATTACGGGCTGGAATACGTCCCAGTCATTACGGTACTCCCCAGTTCTCATAGAGAACTATGAATTACGTCTCCTCTCCCTGCTCGGAGAATCCGCCGCGGGGTGACATTAGTGACAGGTCATTTTCTAGCGGAGTATACGCGCCGCTAGTAATGAAAGTCTATGGGCCGGCAAGGTGCCGGCCCCCTGCTCCCGCCCCCGTCCACACGGCCTAATTGTGGGGCGTAATTACGCCCCACAATTAGGCCGTGGGAACATAGCCTTATATTATTTCCTTTTTCTTTTAGGGAGTTCTATGTTTATCCTAGAGATGTTCACCTGTTTGTGACTTGTAAGGGTACGTTCACACGGCGTTTTGCGCTGATCAGCACAATCTTCTAAGTGTATGTTCATACGGTGTAATTGCAGGGCATATTTCCATGCATAACTGCACTGCTATACACCCGAAATGAGAGCTATGAATTACATCCGACTTCGTGCGTATTGTTCGCCGAGGGAAAGAAGTGACACGTTGCTTCTTCCTGGAGTTTACTCGCCGGGGATGATTGAAGTGGATGGGGAGGCACCTCCCACATGCTTTAGTAGTATGCGCTGGTCAGCGCGTACTTGTAAGACACATGAGGTATTGCGGTGCGTACAATACGTGCTGCAATACGCTGTGTGAACATAGCCTAAAGCGCAGGAGGGTTGGCTTCCGGCCGGGCCCATTCACTTTCATTATCCCTGCCGCACATATGCTGGAAAGAAGTGGCATGTCGCTTCTTTCTGCCGGCATTCAATACTTGACGGGGAAGGTGGCAGATAATCATCGCTACTTGACAGTGTTGGGCAGGGGATATGGAGCGGGTTCAGATGCTGAGCTCGCTCCATACTTGACTGCAGTGGTCATGTGGACCTTTTGGAGCTGTTCACTTCTAAACAGTGATATAAATCAGTAACACGTGACTGCTGCAGCTGATTAGAGGCTGCAGTGGTGACGTCCCCATTCAGAAGTAGAAGAATAAAAACAGAAGACCGGATGGATGCAGCACTGGACCCGAGGATTGGTGAGTATAGTTGTTTTTTATGTTTTTTTTTTTTACTTGAATGGGTCCCCAAGAACTGGCTATTAGTATTTATTGAGAAGTGGACAATCCCTTTTAAATCTAAACATATATAAACATTTAAATCATGTCTTTCATTTTCCTTTCTTCCCGCCAGCCCATACAAATTAGTTGTTTTTTTTTCCTTACATCTTTCCTGATAAGTTTTGTGCTTGAGACCTCCGACCATTTTTATAGCCATCTTTGGTCCCTCGTCTCTTTGAAGGTAAGGGCTTCCAGAACTGAACCCAGTAATCCAGATCACCGTGAGGTCACAATATCTCTCTTTTTGCTGGTTCTACCTCTAGATACAGACAAGCACTTGACTTGCTTTCCTTATTGCCTAGCCGCATTGGTGACTCATTTATATTTGCATTATCAGGAGACAAGTCGTTAAACTCGCATGTAGTAAAAGATGCCTGCAAAGTGCTAATGTTTTTGTTTTTTTTCCTTTTTGTATGGATGGTTATTCCTGTCACAAATATTTAGGTGCATTGCTGCAAAGCAAAATCTAAAAAGCAGTTCATTAGTAACAATTAATAAAACCGTGAAATAAGTCTTTGCTCTGGATGACCTTGTGCATCAGTTTCAGAACACAGCATGTAGTGAAATGAGGACATGCTGCCTGCTTTTAATGGTGACAAAAGGTTAATCATATGTGGAAGCTTGTAAGAACTTTATGAAAGGCCACCTTTAGTGCACATTAAAGGGACATTGCCATAAGAGGATTATTTTGGTTAAAACCAATTTTTCTGGAAATAATTTTTTGGCAATTTTTTATCTTATTTTAGCAGTCCTATGCAATTAAAAATTATATATAAAATATTGTCCATGTCTACCTTTGAAAGAGAACTTTTGTATGGCAGTGCAGACTAATATCACTTTACTTCAGCTGCTACTTACCTCTACATGGTATCATTACAAAAAATAGGTAATGACATAATGATTGCTCTATTGTTCTCTTGGCAGGGATAGATGAGAGTATACTAGACCACAAGCAATACATGAAAGGAAAATAGAGTATTTTTAATAACTTATTAGGTTATTGCTAATAATGTTTATACTTCCCAGACCACAGCCGACCAGAAAGAAAAACCATCAAGCAATCCTCTCACTCATGTGCTATCAGAACTCATAGAAGGAAATCAGAGAGAGAGTAACGTACCTAGGGGAACTTAAAAAAAGATATATTTTATATATAAATTATAAATATATATATATATATATATATATATATATATATACACACACACTGGTGGCCAAAAGTATTGGCACCCCTGCAATTCTGTCAGATAATACTCAGTTTCTTCCTGAAAATGATTGCAATCACAAATTCTTTGGTATTAATGTATTCATTTATTTTGCTTGCAATGAAAAAAGTCAAAACAGAGTGAGACAAAAATCAAATCATTGATCATTTCACCCAAACTTCAAAAAGGGGCCCGGACAAAAGTATTGGCACCTCAGCCTAAAAACTGGTACACAACCTTTAGCCAAAATAACTGCAAACAACCGTTTCCGGTAACCATCAATGAGTTTCTTACAATGCTCTGCTGGAATTTTAAACCATTTCTTCTTTGGCAAACTGTTTCCAGGTCCCTGAGATTTTGAAGGCGCCTTCTCCAAACTGCCATTGAGAACCCTCCACGGGTGTTCTATGGGTTTCCCAGGTCTGGACTCATTGCTGCCACTTTAGAAGTCTCCAGTGCTTTCTCTCAAACCAGTGCTTTTTGAAGTGTTTTGGGTCATTGTCCTGCTGGAAGACCCATGACCTCTGAGGGAGACCCAGCTTTCTCACACTGGGCCCTACATTATGCTGCACAATGTGTTGGTAGTCTTCACACTTCATAATGCCATGCACACGGTCAAGCAGTCCAGTGCCGGAGGCAGCAAAGCAACCCCAAAACATCAGGGAACCTCCGCCATGTTTGACTGTAGGGACCGTGTTCTTTTCTTTGAATGCCTCTTTTTTTTTCCCCCTGTAATCTCTATGTTGATGCCTTTTCCCAAAAAGCTCTACTTTTGTCTCATCTGACCAGAGAACATTTTTCCAAAACGTTTTAGGTAAGTTTGGGCAAACTCCAGCCTGGCTTTTTTATGTCTCGGGGTAAGAAGTGGGGTCTTCCTGGATATCCTACCATGCAGTCCCTTTTCATTCAGACGCCGACGGATAGTACGGGTTGATACTGTTGTGCCCTCGGACTGCAGGGCAGCTTGAGCTTTTTTGGGATGTTAGTCGAAGTTTTTTTATCCACCATTTCGCACAATCTTGTGTTGAAATCTCTCGTCCCATTTTTCTTTTGCGTCACATCTGGGGGGGTTTAGGCACAGTGCCATGGGAAGGTTAGCCACAGTGCCATGGGGAGGTTGGCCACAGTGCCATGGGGAGGTTATCCACAGTGCCATGGGCTTTACATCTAGGGAGGTTAGCCGCAGTGCCATGGGCTTTACATCTAGGGAGGTCAGCCACAGTGCCATGGGGAGGTTAGCCCACAGTGCCAAATGGGGAGGTTAGCCACAATGCCATGGGCTCCGCCCACATCTAGGGAGGTTAGCCACAGTGCCATGGGGAGGGCCACAGTGCCATGGGGCGTTTTGCCACAGTGCCATGGGGAGGTTAGCCACAGTGCCATGGGGAGGTTAGCCACAGTGCCATGGGGGGGTTTATAGCCACAGTGCCATGGGCTTTACACTTTCTGAAGACACTGCGCACGGAAAAGACACAGGAACATTCAGGTCTTTGGAGATGGCCCTTGTAGCCTTGAGATTGCTCAGACTTCCTCACAATTTGGATTCTCAAGTCCTCAGACAGTTCTTTGGTCTTCTTTCTTTTCTCCATGCTCAATGTGGTCCACATAAGGACACAGGACAGAGGTGGAGTCAACTTTAACCCCTTAAGGACCCAGCCTGTTTTGGCCTTCCTGACCCAGCCCTATTTTTGAAATCTGACATGTGTCCATTTATGTGAGAATAACTTTTTGACACTTTTACCTATCCGTAAATTCAGAGATTTTTTTCCCCGTGACACATTGTGCTTTAAGTTAGTAAGAAATTTTTATCCATACAATCCTTGTTTGTTTGTGAAAAATATAAAAATTTCATGAAAATTTGGAAAAATTTGCGATTTTGAAAGTTGCAAAATTTCTGCGTGCAAGACAGATAATTATTCACCACAAAATAGTTTATAACTAGCATCTACCATATGTCCACTATAGGTTCATCATTTTTTAAAAATATCTTTTTTTTTTTTTTTTACGACATTAGGGGGCTTAGAAATTTAGTAGTAATTTTCTCACAATTTCAGAAAATTTGAAAATATACATTTTTTAGGACCACTCCAGTTCTGACGTGGCTTTAGGGGCCTGTATGTTAGATACCCCCATGAATAATGCCATCTAAGAAACTAGACCCCTTAACGTATTTACAACATTATTTAGGAAGTTTGATAACCCTTCAGATATTTCACAGAAATTAAAGCAAAGTGGAAGTGAAATTTTTTCCAAAATTTCACTTTTTTTGCAGATTTTCAATATTTATCCCATTATTCACTGGAATACGGTAAATGTGACTAGGTAAATGCAACTTAATATCAATTCCCCCAGGTCTGCCGTTTTAGAGATATCCCATATGTGGCCCTAGTGCAGTATTTGGCTAAACCATAAGCCCCAGAATGGGAGGAGCACCTACTATACTCTGGGGTCTCATTTTCAATACGATTTTATTTAGGCGCCATTTCAGGTTTGGGGACACCCTAAGGTGCTAAAACTTAATAAACACCCCTAAATAGACCACAATTGGAAACTACAACCCTTAAGGAATATATCCAGGGTGCATTGAGTATATAGACCCCCCAGGTAATTCACAAATTTTTTTTAGGGATAAGGCTGTGAAAAGTAAAAAAAAATTTTTTTCCAATAATCTGCAATTTTAGCTTAAAATGTTTCACATATACAAGAATCCTGGAAAAAAAGAACCCCAAAAACTTTGTTTAAGCAATTTCTTCCAAGTTTGGCTATACCCTACATGTGGGTGTAAACTGCTGTTTGGGCGCCCTGGCAGGGCGTATAAGGGAGGGAGAGCTATTTGGCTTTTGAACGCAGATTTTGGTGGGGCCATGTCGCATTTGCAAAGCCCCCAAAGTAGCAGAACAGGCGAAACCTTCCAGAAGTCGCCCCATTTTGGAATTCAACACCCATCAGGGATCTCATCAATTGGTTTTACCCGTGCATTTTGGATGCACAGGTGTTCCATAGTTTTTTTTTGCATTGGGCAATGAAAATGGGGGAAAAACACAGTTCAGTCATTGTTTTTTGAGTTTCAATTTTACAGCATTCGCCGTGCAGTGTAAATGATGTGATAACTTTTACTATGGGGGTCGGGTACACTTACAATGATATAATTTTATATAGTTTTTTCTGTTTTATTACTTTTACACAGTAGAAATACGTCTATAAAAAATTGCGTTTTATGTTGTCCTATTCTGACAGCCATAACTTTTTATATTTTGCTGTGTGCAGAGCTGTGTATGGGGTTGTTTTTGCGGGATGAGTTGAAGTTTTTATTGTACCATTTTGTGGTGCATATGATTTCTATGTTTTACTTTTTATTAAGGTTTTGTGAGATGTTTTGAACAAAATACAGCAATCTTGGTAGTGTTTTTTATTTTTATAGGCGTCACTGTACGGTATATATGACATTTGGTAGCTTACTCAACCGTCAATACGATTACCCCCATACCAATTTGTATATTTTTTTATGTTTTACTGCTTTTATACAATAAAAACACTTTTATTCAAACAGGAAAATAACGTTTTTGCATCCAACCATAGTTTGAGAAGCCATAACTTTTAAATTTTTTGTGCTTGGAGCTGTGTAGGACTTGTTTTTGCGAGAGGATTTGACGTTTTTATTAGTATTTTTGGGGGACAAGGCTTTTTGATTGCTTTTAAATCCATTTTTTTTGGGGGCCAGGGTGAAGAAAATACTGCAATCCTACTAGTGTTTTTTATTTTTTTTTTAAACAAAGGGGTCCCGTGCAGTATCCGTGATAAGTTTAGCGTTACTCTTTGGGTCGCTACAATTATTATTTATATAGTTTTTTTATGTTGAAGCACTTTAAAAAAAAAGAAAAGTGTTTTTAGTGTGTAAAACAATATTTATGCATCGCTATCTTCTGAGAGCTACACATTTTTTTATTTTTCCGTAACAGAGCTGTATAAAACTTTTTTTTGTGGGATGAACTGGGCGTTTTTATTGGTACAACTTTGGAGTTTATAGGAGTTTTTGATCGCTGTTTATTCCATTTTATGTGGTGCGGGATGAACAATAATCTTAATTCGGTGAGGGTGTTTTTTTTTTTTTTTTTTACGGCGTTTTACCATACGGGTTTAATTTTAAAATCACAGAGTTATAGGGCAGGTCGTTACGCACGCGGCGATACCAAAAAATGGGTACTTTATTTATTTTTTATCTTTTTTTGGGGCGATTGGCGTTTGTAAAGGGGGAAAAAGGGGGGTGTACGCATTTTATTTTATTTTTCGTGTTTGTGTTTTACTTGTTTTCACTTTTTTACTTTTTTTCACTTTTTTACATTTTTATTTTACTTTTCCACCATGGGGATTTTGAATGAGGATATCTTTTAGATCTCTCATTCAATAGGAATCAGTGCATAGCTTGTTGCTATGACTGGTTTTCCCATGACAACTGTCATCACATGCCGGGACATGCCCACAGGGCACGGCCGGCGTCGTGACGTCATAGACAACCCGGGAAGGCATTCACTGCCTTCCGTTGCGTCTGTAAGGAGGCAGGAGCTGCACGGATCGCCTGATCCGTGCGCTGCTGCCGCCGACAGAGACACAGGAGGAGCGATCTCCTCCTGCGTCTCTCTTAGTTATTGTGACCCGATGGTCGCGATAATTATGGGGTTATCCGCCCCCCTCCCCGGGAGCGATCCGGGGTCGGGGCCGACACTGCGGGATGTCAGCTGTAATATACAGCTGACACCCCGCGCCGATCGCACGAACTCTGCTTTAGAGTTCGCGCGATCCTCAGGACGTATCCATACGTCCAGGTGCGTGAACCCCCAATCGACCTGGACGTATGGATACGCCCACGGTCGGTAAGGGGGTAATCCATGTCATCTGGCTGCAAGTGTGATTTAGTTATTGCCAACACCTATTAAGGGGCCACAGGTAAGTTACAAAGGGGCTGTTAATTACACAAATTAGAGAAGCATCACATGATTTTTCAAACAGTGCCAATACTTTTGTCCACCCCCTTTTTTTTGTTTGGTGTGGAATTATATCCAATTTGGGCTTTATGACAATTCTTTTGTGGTTTTCCATTGAAGACAAATTAAATGAAGATAATAATACCAAAGAATTTGTGATTGCAATAATTTTCAGGAAGAAACTGAGTATTATCTGACAGAATTGCAGGGTGTCAATACTTTTATATATAATATGTGTATGTATATACACAACAAAGAACAACTACCCCCCCCCCCAAAAAAAATAACCATATAATAGTCGCACATTGATTGTCAAAAAGTAAGAGAAAAAATTTTTATGGTAGTGTCCCTTTTTGGGTTCGGGAAAAGTTTTCCCAATTTTTTGGGGTTAAATTTGCGGTTTTTTAACAATATCCAAAGGGGGGTGTCATCACTTTTGGTTTTTTTTTCTGTTTGGCCCCCGTCATTCCGGATGTGTTGTTTTCTTTATCTTCGCCCGCACCCATTTTGCAGGGTCTCGGAAGGGGACTCCAAAATCCCGCATTTTTGAGAACTTTCGCTCTGAGAGACTCAAAAGAGGTGGTTGGGCCCGGTTTAAGGGGGGGGTTTTGGGGTTTTCAGCAAAATGGGGATAATAGTATGTTGGCAATGTTAATTACACATACAATGCTTAAACTGGTGTTAATGGGGTATTACTGGCAGTATATTGAAGAGATAAGGTTTATGCTTCACTTGATTAAAAAGCTCAATTATATATCTCAAAGGGTTTCATATATTTTTGGGGAGTTGTTTAAAATTAAAAGTGAATCAAGATTATTTTTGTAAAATGTTTAAATACCTTTTTTTACGGTTTTAAAAAAGTAAGCTGATGCATGGCCAAATACATTCTTTAAGAAGGCATTGTCTTCTACGAGAACAAAGGATCATAGCAAGCTGAAATCCCCAAAAAGCCCTGTCATTTTTTTCACCCGACTTAGATGCAAAAATTTGGGTTTACTCACGCCATTAAATAGTCAGCCTTATAAAAAACACTGGGTTTGGCAAAACTGTCTTTAAAATTCATTGTCCCTCGCACTCTTCCAGAAAAAAACTACTTTTATGCTTTAAAAAATGCTTGTCTTATTTCCCCACTAAGGGGCGTTCACAAGGGTTTTTTTCCAAATCCGTGTTTAAATAGCTTTTTGTTCCATCTCGGGACCGACAGGGCAACCCCGAGACGGGTCCCAAAAAAATTTGCAGTGAGTTTTTCACTGCGGTTTATGAGGGAAAACCAGCCGTTCACATGTGGAATCCCCCGTGCGGGTTTTCCCCCCGGGCAGGGAATTTTTCAACGACGGGCGGGCGGGGAGGAGGGAAAAACGCAAACGGGGATTTTCTTTATGTGAACGCCACGCGGGGTTCCCCCATACCCGCAGTGAAAAACTCAAATGTAATTGTTTTTTAAACTGTTTTCTGGGTCCAACCCGGGTTTGGGGCCCGGGGACGGGGCCTAAAAAACGTAGTTTTAAAACGGAGTGAAAACTCTGTTTTTGAAAAAACCCCTAAAAGGGGGACAAGTATGAAAAAATGCCCTTGGCTTAGACTTTCTTTTGCCCCTACAACCAGAGTTCACCTTTCCCTTTTTTTCAGAGCACTATATGAAAGGGGAAAAGGGAAAAATCTGGTTTTCTATGGGGAACAAAAAAAAATCTTGGAAAGAAGACCGAAATTTATACATAACCCTAAGTTTTTTGTACTCTTTAGGTTGTCGGTTTTTTGGCCCGTTTCCCATCGGGTTCGGGGGGTTTCCCTTCCTTTAACCTCTGTTGCAGAAGCATTGCTTTAGGGCAATATTTCCTGGGGAGAGAGACGTGGGAAAAGCACAAATTCCCCACTATACATTTATCACTGATTCTCAGCAAAAAAAATTTCAGAAAAAGAAAAGAGGTTCTTAGTATAATTTTTGATCAAATGCCCCCAAAACTCTTTACCACAACCAAAATAAAAAAAAAAATTAAAAAATTTTTAAATTTGATCAATTAAAACAAGGGTTTAAAAAAAACGCCACCTATATACAGAAAATATTCAACACCTAATCCATGATCCAATCTTATATCACTGTACATTATTAACAAATATATAAACAGCTATGTAAATACAGGAACATACATGATAATGTAATAAAAGTGGTACACACAGTAACATTAACAGAGTAGAAATACTGAACCTGCAATAGATCAATGGACAGGGCTGCAAACCTCGACGTATGTTTCGCTATTAGCTTTGTCAAAGGGAGTGTTTGGTGTACTAACATCAGCCTTCTTATAGTTACCATAAAACCAATCAGAGTACACATATCAAGACAGACAAGTAAACAAACCAATCAATCAAATGGTATAAGTCTATTTGCCACTTCACGGCGACCTCTTTAAAGTGGGTCCCTACACTACTGGGAGTAGCACTGCATGGTGATCACCGCCACAGCAACAACCACACCAGTGAGGGGTACCCAGTGGTCCAACAACACCATTGTTGCCAGACTCAGCTACCGCCGAGTCTGTTAAATGACGGACCCCAACACTGCCCGACGGACACCATTCAATAGAATGGGGTCCGTTGGATTTTTGTCCTGGATGTAATTTTAACGGAAAAATTAGCGCTTCCTGCTGAGCTATTATTTTCATAATTTTTGATGAATTCTGTGTCGGAGGCTCCATATGGAACCTTCGATGCAGTATGAACTAGGCCCTAAAGGGGTTGTCAAGTATGTAAAAAAATAAATACGTAAAGTAAAAATATTGCTGCCCCTTAAAGGGGTTGTCTCACTACAGTGATTAGGTTTAAATTTAAAGATCTTTAAAAAACAAGCTGCTTTCCAATATATGTCCATTACAAATGTTTTACTGATTTTGAGTTATCCCTGGTAGTAGGAGTGCATCAGCTCCTCAGATCACTATAGCCACCGACCTGTTGATTTTTCTCTCACTGGCTGCCGGTGTTGGTGATGTCAGCAGCTTCTCAATGCAGGTCGGCGACAGGAGCGTGCACAGAGCCTGTCCTGCACAGCACAGTGTATTCACAGCAGGGAGGGGGAGGGCTCTAGTCCAGCTTCTGTGTTTCGGAGGGGGGGGGGGTCTTTTACGCTGCCGGGTTAACCCTGTGTGTGCCTGCTCACTGCTGTGGGGACTGCACTGAGGCGCTGTGTGTATCAGGAGAGCAGAGATGAAGTGATTTATGGACAGTACGATGTAAGCTGAAGAAAGCACAGCACAGTGAAGTTTAATAAGAGCAGCATCCACAGCAGCACCTCAGTGCAGACCCCACAGCAGTGAGCAGGCACACACAGGGTTAAACCCCCCCCCCCACACACACACACAGAAGCCGGAGGCTGGAGGTTCTGCTGCTGTGGAAGTATAGCAGCTAGAGGACGGGCGCACTAACTTTTTATAACTTATTCTTTACTCACTCTGAGCATGAGGTAGCTCTATTATAGATTGTCTTGATCACAAAGATGTTCTCACTCCCAATGCTGAATGACTGGGTGTTAGCATCGGGAGCGAGCACTGGCATCATGACGTAGGTGCAGGGAGGAGTGGAGGGAGAGGAGATGCTGCACGTCCCTGAATTCAAAAATTCATCAGACAGAAAATTACTGAGGTAGGCTGAAAGCCAGTTATGAGACAACCCCTTTAATATGAAGTTAAAAAATGGCGACGATCTGTTACCTCAGCTGAGCACTCTTTTGGTAGTTCTAGTGTAGAGCTATGAAGTTGCAATACATGTAATTAGTACAATTGATTATTTTAGTACAATTGATTATTGGTTGAATGATTTGTATTATAAATATGGAGACTCCGACCTACAGCAGATCATTTATAGTTTTATTATTCTATTTCAGCAAAGTTGAGAATGTGGAAGTATCAAAGGACCAAATTCTGCTGGAGAAGGAAGCTGAGGTGAGTAACATCCCAAAATGACTTTAGACATGTCTTACTTTTTCTATTTCAGATTTAACCTTGATTGGGTCGTGTAACCCACATTCTTGACCAGGCTTAGTTTTCTTTTTCTTTAGTACACATGGGTTTGAATGCTACGCTTTCTTTGGTTATTCTACAAATTTTTATTTTCCTTTTTTCTTGGGGACCCCCGGGCTTACTTTTTTTAATTTGTACTTTTACATCCTACCCCTCTCCTCACACCCCCCTGGGAAAATTTTGGAATTTGGGTAAAACAAATATATAAAATTCAGATAAAAGTTAAAAAAAAGGAGCTAACATTTTGTAATTGTGTTATTTTTTCATCATGAATGTTTATATATAGGGGATATAATGTTTTATGGCCGGCAGGGTGGGGCTAAAAGTTGTGGTTTGGGCTGTTCAGTGGTTTTTTTTGCGTGTTTTTTTATTTTATTTTTTCTTTATTTTCTTTATTTTTCATGATTTCCCTATAAGGTCAGAGAAAGACCTGTGTGGAGCATCTTTAGATAATTTTTTTTTTCTTTTAATGACCTTCTGATATATTTGTTACAGGGGAAATTCAGCCCACAGTACTGAGTGCAAGGCTTGCCTGGGTCTGATAAGACTCGGTAGCTCCTTCAGTTACCAGGCTCTGGCGATCACATTAAAGCTGGAAGCCTTGAGACCAATGTGTATATACAGCGCTCAATTGCCTTGTACTTTTATTTCAGCTTCGCCGCATGCAGGAAATGATTGCTAGAATGCAGGCTCAAATGCAGATCCAAAGGCAGGGAGGAGAGGAGCACGTGTAATGGTAAAGCACCAGCTCTTTTCATGTTACATCACATTTTCATGTTACAGATGATAAGTGTTGTAATTGTTATTTTTCTCCTTTCCAGGTCTACGATCACAGTACACAGCAAGAGCAGTGACTTACTTGTGTCCATTGTACAGTAGACTTACTGACAAGTATCACATACACTTGTTTTCAATTTTTATACTTTTCATGGATTATTGTGTCGAAGTATAGTTTTGTGGCAATAGAATAGAATTTATAATCTTTGTATAAGAGCCTTTTTACCAGCTCTAACAAAAAGTTAGGATATTGTTACATTATATAATCTTTTACTGTTACACATATTATAAAATTGAACTGACCAGTACATTATGCAGCAGCAGTGTATGGATATACACTCCTCACATGACTTCCTCTTTTCTGTGTCACCTCCCATGTAACCAATCTGTTTTATACCACTTTCTATAAGAACCAGACACTGGCTTTGGGAACAATTCACTAACATTTTAAGAAATGCAATGCTCAGACAAATGGGCAGTTGTAGCTACATTTTTCTAGAAAATGGTTTTGCAGATTTTCCTAAGATCTCGCTTCAAAAAAGGAAGAGACCACTATGAATATCATCAATAAAACCCAGCAATGTGAAACAATGTTTAAGATTCAGACCTGTTTAAAAGTCTGGGGTCGCCCGTGTTGAGAAAGTAGCCTTGCTTTTACCTTCAGGACTACAAACATTGGTGCAGATTTACGATGGCAGTCGCACTAGAATTCAGATGCAATTTGCACCAAAATACTGGCGTGTATGTTTTACACCACGTTTATTATGTGTTTTAGACAATTTTTAGACACTTCTGCACTCTGTGCCTTCCTGGAAAGGTGGTATGGTTTAATGTGCAACACTATGTGCCAAAATTATTCGCCAACAAATAAACGGTATAAAGTTAGACAGAAGTGTCTAAACATACACCAGATTTATCCTACATTTTGTAGACGGTCTAGTCTAAGTTTACATTATGTTTTAGACAGTATTTATAAATCTGCCCCATTGACGCTGTCATTTATTAGTAGGACATTGTACAGCTCATTTAAGGGGTTGTCCAGTATATTAAATAAAAAAATTATAAAAATGAAGGTACAACCGACTAAGTTAAAAAAAGACCTATTCAGGTCTCTGGTCTTCTGTTTCCTTCCTGGCTACGGCCAAATTGGGCATTAATGCTGCAGCCACTGCCGTACATCGCCATTAAGAAGTGAACAACTGCAGTGGTGGTATCCCATTCAGCTCGAGCCAGGAAGCAAACAGGAGACTGGAAAGAGAGGCCGCCGAGCCAGTACTAGTATAAAGTTGAGGAGGAAGGCGAGTATGAGGTTTTGTTTTTTGTTTTTGTTTTTTTTTACTTGGCAAGCAACAATTTCATTTGTTTTTTTTTTTTCCATATATACCGGACAACCGCTTTAAATTAATTTGGCCATAGGCATACTACAAATCACCTCTAAGTTCCCCTTTAGGGCACATTCACCCAATGCAGCTTCACTCTGGTGCATAGAAACATAGCTTTCTGACTTTTATACAAGGCCACACCTGAGGTCTGTTCTTTCTTCAATTATTCTTCACAAGACTTCATACACATGTATACTCTTATGTGCTGAGCATGTACGTGTTGTCAATGAGAACAAGGAAACAAGCCACTGCCAGAAACCTCTAACAGCGGCTTATCAGCTGTGTGGACCAATAACCGTCCATGTTAAAATCCAGTCTGCCCAGTTCCTCTTGCTTTCCACATCTGCTGTTGGGAAAGAGGCAGCACACCCCATACCCTTAAGATAGTCACTAAGCTTTGTTCATAGGTGCATAGGCACCTGTTGATGTTTATGTAAGCAGTTGTGGCAGGCAAACACCTCCCACTATTTTTTGGGGGGAAACCATAGCATCAGGTTTGAAAAATCTAATCTGTCCAACTCAAAGATGAGCAAAGCCCTGTTCAGACATTATAATGTTGACATATCCTGATGAAGATGGTGGGATTGGACAACATAAGAATGTCTATGGGGAGCTTTTTCCACTGTGATCATTTTTGGTACTGAGAATTAACATAAATCTATACTGTGGTTAATTTATCTATCAACAACTGTCCGTATGCATTTCCTAGTTTTTTTTATGTGGTCAGAGCACTGATGTGCACAACGATTATGCTAGCTAAAATAAAAATGTCATGGTTTGGGTCGATCCGTTATTAATTGCAGTTACAGAATCCATCTACAATGAAGGCTGTTAATGTTGGGGTTTGTTGTGTCTGTGTGTGTGTGTGTTTTTTGTTTTTTTTTATATTAAAGCTAACCGTTACCTGCTAACTCTATGTATGCATGGGAAAAACGATAACATCCAATGCCAAGTAAGACTTCCCAGAAACATTGACCTGCATAGGGCCAGCTTCAAGGCTTTGCGACATAAGCACATTGCGTATTCCAGTCTTTTCACAATGTGTAAAATTTATCAACATGTTGAACATTATAGGTTTATTTTGGATTATACGTGTAAACTGTACAATGTGCATATGTTAACGATATTAAAGAAGCACTCCTGTGATTTGTTTGTTTCCCCTGTATAGTGCAGCATATGTTTAGCAATGTATATTTTAGCTTTCTTATAGGGCTGCCGACATACATTTTTTTACATTGTGTACATATGATGGCATAAATTACACGGTGACTATCTCAATTCATGAAAACGTTAATGCAGTATTTCTTTATGTCACAAAAATTGGTTGTTTTTTGGTTATTAACGACATACGTTACAGCGAGCCTATCGTCAACAGAAAAAGCCTTATTTGAGACAACCATGTACTATTGGGCTCAGTACTCCTGTACACAGTAGGCGAGCTATCATTAGCTATGGTCTTTCTACGTGTTGGTACAACTTGAATTCTTTAATGTATTAGCTAATATTGAATCCTGTCTTAAATGGGCAAATTTTTATAAGAAAATGTCCCTCATTTCCCCATAATTCACACTATAGTTTGTAGAAAAAAATTATATTTTTCCTGTCTTGTTTTTAACAATTGGAATTGTTTTATTTTTTCTTGTGCCTGATTTAACAAATTTATAGAATAGCCTCGTTCACCAAGATGTTTGTTCATGTTGTTCTTTCTCATTTAAATAATCGTGATCTAGAAGGCATGCCCTCCTAGCTCTGGTATCTTCCCCGAGCGGCATTGCTTTGGTTATGTGCCGTGAATGATAACTGTTGGCACGTAGTAAGGTTTCCCCTGAACCCGGTTTTCTATACATAGTGGCAGTAACTCTATGTGTGGATGTATCACCCTTTAAACAGGGAATTCCACACTGGAAACAATGAATTGTTGCAATCCCTCACTCTAGCAGCCCGGTGAGAAAGCCGCTTGAACCATCTATACACATGAGTTAACGGTCAGCCAAATTCTGGTTTGGATAATATGTAGACTGTGTATGCTTATTTCAATGGTGATGGGGAAATACGCACCCCACTGGCAGCAATGGACCCAATGGAGCAAAAGTCTGTCCCTGTTGAAAACCAACATGCCTGATCCTTTTTACTAATAAAGATATAAACACACTAAAGACTTCAAGTACTGTTTGCATGCATTATATAATATATAATATATAATATTATATATATATATATATATATAGTCAGCTGGGAAGGTCTAATAATTTGGCTTCAATTTTCTGTTTAGAAATGTACTTTTTTACCACAGATCTAATGTTTAATATGATGACAAATTTATAAGTGAATGTTTTGTGCCTCAAGTAATTTTTGCAGTGGTTTGATTGGAAGTATTTGGTTTTTTTTTACTTTTTCATATACATTTCAATAAAATGCTTGTCTATTTCAATTTTTGACTTTATGAAATAAAGCTACCTTGACATTTCATAAAAGGGGTTTGCTTTGTAGTTTGACAACTGCGAAGAGGTTTGGTGAGACGAGTGTAGCTAGACACTTTCTAGAAAATAATCATAATGTTTCAGACTTAAGATGGGCTGTTTTAGAGGAAGTTGAGGTGAGGGAGGGACAATCCATCGAAATGCTCCTCTTACGACGAGAAGTGCGATGGATCTATAAATTGAATACGCTCGCGCCAGCTGGGATGAATGAAGGTTGGGGTCTTAGAGCATTCCTGTGAGTATCTATGTAGGCTAGTTAAGGCTAGCGGCTAGAGTAGTATGCACCTTGTTGGACTTACCTATAAATTGCAGAGGGTAAGTCAGCAGTGCGTGCTTGAGAAAGGGGGAGGTCCCCCGAAACGTCGCGCGCCCTGCGTCACGCCCGCCTGTCAGGATTTGCTGTGCTCCAAGTCGGAGCGGCCAGAGCTATGCGGTCGCAGTACTGCACATGAACTTGTGTTCCTGAATTGGACTATACCACCTACTATGGAATGTCTTCCACTACAACTGCAAGTAATTTAACTGTTGTTTGTCGAGGTCTTATCTATAGGACTTTGTAATAAATTTTGGATACACATTTGTTACAGAAAGCCTGCCATTTTCTTGCAACTGCGAAGTTGTACCATCTGCTGAATATCCAATGATCGGTTTCATTAACTTCTATAGTTTTCTTTCTAAACAGAGACCAAAATGGATCCCTGATGGTATCTACCAAGTTTCCATCAAATTCCATTATTATTAAAAAAAAAAATATTTACGATATTCTATGCTGTTATTTTAGGCCAGAAGTCCCCAACCTTTCCTTTTGTTCCTCTTGAACCACATTTGACTTCAGTCAAAAATGACATTTACCGTATATACTGGAGTATAAGCCGACCCGAGTATAAGCCGAGGTACCTACTTTTGCCACAAAAACCGGGAAAGCTTATTGACTCGAGTATAAGCCTAGGGTGGAAAATGCAGCGGCTACTGGTAAATATCAAAAATAAAAATGGATACCAATAAAATTACAAAGGCAGTTTAATGTCCCCCATAGGCAGATATATGTCCCCCATAGGCAGGTATAGGCAGTTTAATGTCCCCCACAGGCAGTTATAGGCAGGTATATGTCACCCACAGGCAGTTATAGGCAGGTATATGTCCCCCACAGGCAGTTATAGACAGGTATATGTCCCCCATAGGCAGTTATAGGCAGGTATATGTCCCTCATAGGCAGTTATAGGCAGGTTTATGTCCCCCATAGGCAGTTATATGTCATTATAGGCAGGTATATGTCCTTATAGGTAGGGTATAGGCAGTTAATAGGCAGGTTAGAGGCAGGTATAAGTTCTAATAGGTTAGAGGCAGGTATATGCTCTAATAGGTATGGTATAGGCAGGTATATGTTCTAATAGCTAGGGTATAGGTGGGTATAAGCTGGTATAGGCAGGTATATGTTCTAATAGGTAGGGTATAGGCTGGTATAGGCAGGTAATAAAAAAACAAACACCTGACTCCCTCGCCGCTCCGCCTCCTCGCTGTCCAGCCTCCCGCGCGCTGTCCTCCATCTTCCCGGCACAGGAGGGTGATGTCATCAGGCCGCGCACGCAGCGTGATGACACACGCTGCCTGTGCCGGAAACTCCGGACGGCCGCGAGTCTGCAGCCGCCCAGAGTCCACTGTGGAGCACGGAGCGCTCGCTCTCTGCACCGCAGTGGTATCTTCCCCTCTATGCGCTCCGGAGGAGTCGCATGCAGGGGAAGAGATCGCTGACAGCGACGGGCCACGGTAGTGCCCGTCGCTATCGGCGGTGCTCGGGATTCTGCTGTATGCGCTCCCTGAGGAGTCGCATATAGCAAGAAGTGTCCCTGCCGGCGTACGGGCCATCGCAGCGCCCGAGCGCCGACAGTGTCTCGAGTATAAGCCGAGGAGGGATTTTTCAGCACATTTTTTGCGCTGAAAAACTCGGCTTATACTCGAGTATATACGGTAATTAAAAAAATAAAGGAATTTAATGTGTCAAAACTTATAAATGACTGAGTATTATACCACACAAATTGGCACTTATTTGGGGTTATGATGTGTCTTTATTAATGTTAACTGCCACTTTATCTGGTCATAACTAGTGTTCTTCTAAATATTGGGATTGGACTGATCCAAATTGTGGCCACGATAGCAGGACAATCATGTAACCAATCACCAGCCTTTTTCCAGATAAAAGTAAAGTATATACGATCACTGAATAACAAACTTCCTTTTTCTTTACTAGAAAAAGGCTGGTGATTAGAAGCATCATTTTCCCACCATCGCCAGCACAATTTGGATTTGTTTTAATCGGTGCAACCTAAATCCAAAGCACAACACTCAGAATTACCATGGCGAAAGATACAGCAGAGGCTTGTGAGCTATATGTGATGTGAGGAGGTACGAGGTGACGGTTTGGATGGCAGATATGTGTCACCGAGGTTTCTGATCTCGGTGACGTCAATCCTGATAGCCATACGTCGGTATCGATAGGATACTGACATTTGTTTTGTTCTGATAGTATGACTGCTGGAATAGCAGTGGACCTTAGTCAGGCTTTTCTGGAGCAGTCCAAAGAGTAGGGTGGGTGGACTGCTCCCATGTATCCAGGCCTAGTCTTGTGGCCTACTTGAGGCAGAAAGAGCAGGATGGGTGGGGTGTGTTTTTCTCAGTCAGAGAGTTGGCCTGACTGGGACCAGAGGTGGAAGTCTGTACTGCAGCCTAGCCGTCCACTGTATACCACATTCCCCTGATCTGTGTGGGGAACGCACCCAGGGACCTGCCAGAGACTGTGAGTGAACCACACGGACTGTATATGTTGTTTTGTTGGGCTGAAGTTAAGCCTGTGTGCCTTTTTTTTCGGTTGGTGTGTAACCCTGGCTAAATAAACGCCAAGAGTCTTTAAACGAACGCCGAGGACGGTGTGTTTTCTTGCTTCCACTGAGTTACATCCCCACAGTGGCTTCTGAGCCACTGGTTGGAGTCCACTGCTTTAGACCATGATGTGTTCTGTTTTAAAGAAACTGTGGCATGGACTTTACAGGGAACCTGCCATATAGGTTATGCCACCCTTGCTGAGGACAGCACAAGCTAGTGTCAGAACTGCTGTTTCCAGCGCTGTGTCCCTTATTCTGTAAGATGCTGGAGTTTTAGAGTATTAATGCTCAAATCTTATTCATGAGCAGGTGTTAGTCCCGCCCACTGACAGTTATTCACATGTTTCTGACTATATATTCATTAGGCAACGCACCTTAGTTAATGGACAACCCAGGTTATACCATAGCTGCAGGCCCCCACCTGCTAATCAACATAACACGAATCTTGTTGCTAGTGGTATATATAAGACGGCAATTCTCCGTAATATAAAACGTATGGCTTTTATTCAAACTTTACATAAAAACTTGAATGTCCAGTGCAAACAAATTTCACACTATACTTTTACATATTCACAAGTTTCATTCACCTGGTTGTCCATTGTAGTCACTCCTTTACACTGCGTTTAAGCATAGGAGATCCAGTCCATGTCAGACTTGTTTTTAGTCAGCGTCCATGCTGTGAGAGCCTTCCTCAACACCTCTCCTCTCAGGCAACGCTACGTCTCGCGACGTTTCGAGAGCTACACGCCCCCTTTGTCAAGCATGCGTTTCGAGAGCTACAAAGGGGGCGTGTAGCTCTCGAAACGTCGCGAGACGTAGCGTTGCCTGAGAGGAGAGATGTGAGGAAGGCTCTCACAGCATGGACGCTGACTAAAAACAAGTCTGACATGGACTGGATCTCCTATGCTTAAACGCAGTGTAAAGGAGTGACTACAATGAACAACCAGCTGAATGAAACTTGTGAATATGTAAAAGTATAGTGTGAAATCTGTTTGCACTGGACATTCAAGTTTTTATGTAAAGTTTGAATAAAAGCCATACGTTTTATATTACGGAGAATTGCCGTGTTATATATACCACTAGCAACAAGATTCGTGTTATGTTGATTCACATGTTTCTACCTATTCAAAGTAATAGGGTTATCGGTTGAGGTGGGCGAGGCTAGCCTCAGGTGGGCAGGGCATGAGAAAACTTGACTCTTTATATGACTCTTTTCTGGCTGAAACCTGCAGATTTGAAATACTCTAAAGGTACAGCACCTTACAGAATAAGGCCCTGTTCACACGACGGATTTGGCCGCAGGTTCCGACGCGGTTTCCGCGGCCAAATCGCGCCTGGATTATTAACATGGTTTCCTATTGGAAACCGCGTTAATATTCGCACGTCGCGGGTTTGGCCGCGGCCAGGCCGCGCGCGTGTGAAGAACTCTCCTGTCATTTCTTGACAGGAGTGCTCTGCGCGGCGGGCAGCGCCGCGGGTGGTGCGCGGTTGGGACGCGGCTAGTGCCGCGGCTTGCCCCCTATTCTTAATTTGCATGGGGGCAAGCCCTCGCCGCAAGCCGCGCCCCAAACCACGCCCTCCCGCTCTGAGACCACGCCCACGGGGCGCCCTGCAAACCCGCGTCGGGAGACGCGAGTTTGCGCCGCAGCCCGACGAGTTTATGATCGGGGCAACCGCGGCGAGAGCCGCGGCCAAATCCGTCGTGTGAACGAGGCCTAAGGGACACAGTGCGGGAAACAGCAGGTCTGACACTAGCTTGTGCTGCCCTCAGTAACGGGGGCAAAAATTATGTGACAGGTTCTCTTTAATTTGAAAGAACTGCAAGATATTTTTTTGAAACAAATAACACAGCGGCCCTCGATCACTGGTGTGCAAACATTGCATTATATTTTTGGTCACATAGAAAAAAGAGGTAATGTCTAAAATATAACTTTTATTAATAATAACTTAAAATATATCCCACTAACAACTCTCTCTAGAACTACCAGGGCGATACTGTACAATCAATAACAGTCTCTACCCTAAAGTGCAAGATGATCGCCCCGATAAAGGGCGCTCTTGCCCGGAACCTGTCCCTCGGAAAATTGACAGATATGATCCTCTAGTCTGGTCCCAACATGTTTCGACCAGCCTATAAAAATTATTATACCTGGTCACCTCAGGGGACCAAAATGCAGGAATTCAGACTAGAGGTGTTCAAAAATAATTGTCAAATAATGTACTACAGGTATACTATGCTTAATCCAAGATACCTGATAAAATGACAATGCCAACTAGGGAAAACGAGAACAAGGATGATGTATTCATCCCACAAAGTAATAGGTGGTCATATCCAAAAAATCTCAATACCTTAGGTAAAAGTAATGTACCTTACCGATATGTAGAGGAACCACCCCACTGTTTCAAGGTGTAGTGATTATAGACACCTCTATGTCATCTCTAGCCCTGTCAGGGCATTGCAGCATCGGCCACAATCAATAGAGACTTCGTGAAGAACTTGTGCTCGGCCACATTCAATATTTCAGAGAGACTTTCTGAACTTTTGGATGTGGACGATGCTGCAATGCCCTGACAGGGCTAGAGATGATATAGAGGGGTCTGTAATCACTACACCTTGAAACAGGGGGGTGGGTCCTCTCCATTTCGGTAAGGTCCATTACTTTTTCCGAAGGTATTGAGATTTTTGGATATGACCACCTCTTTAATTTCTGGGATGAATACATCATCCTTGTTCTCTTTATTCATAGTTTTTATATTCATTTTATCAGGCATCTTGGATTAAGCACAGTATGCCTGTAGTACATTATTTGACAATTATTTTTGAACACCTTTAGTCTGAATTCCTGCATTTTGGTCCCTGAGGTGACCAGGTATAATTTTTACAGGCTGGTCGAAACGTTGGGACCAGACTAGAGGATCATATTTGTCAAATTTTCCTAGGGACAGGTTCCGGTTTTGAATTAGTCAGAGTTTTCTGGATACTGACCATTCATCTAGCTGGTAGTAAACATATTCCTTTTGCATGATATTTTTGGTACAAACATTTGTAACAAGCACAAATGCTTTAAAGGTCATCAGAGAATGGAACAAGGTCTAATAGATGACAAAGGCAATTAAAACTCAAGGGCATGTGCCTATGTAGTTCACAATCTGGATAAAGGAATAAAAATCCTTTAAGAAAGTGTCATTCATTCAGCAGTTCAACTATTTTAGGAGAATATTTCCATTATATTCTTGTGTTTTATAGTGGTTTTTGTTACTTTAGCGCTTATATTAACAGCTTTTGGTTCATATTTTTTTACCAGTGCATGCCAATACAACAGCTGGGAAATCCCAGTAAACCCCCCGCCCCCAAAAAAAACTTTCATGTGATGTATCACAAGCAACTGAAACTACAAATGGTGATAATATTGCTCTCCAGCAAATAGATTTGTGAGAGAAATCACACTTTGATAAACCTTCTGATATATGAAATAAAATCACATTTAACACCCAGTAGGGAGCAAGTTAGGGGTACGTTCACATGGTGTTTTGGGTCCGTGTGAACATATGCTTTTAGATGCATGTTTGGGTCCGGCTAGCCGGACCCAAATCACGCGTCTAACAATGAGCAGTATGTTTTCACATTTCTCGCAATGTACAACACGTATCGGCGTTCACATAAGTGATCGCCGATGCGTGTTTACATTGCGTTTTTCGGATCTGTCTTTCGGATCCATTCCAAGAATTGACATTTCAATTCTTGGTCCAAGAGGTGCAGCAGGAGCCTTATAATAAAGTATAGGGTGCGATCCTGATGCATCCAACACAGATCCAAACACGCAGCTGCGTGATGGATACGTGTTGGATCCGATCGACACTACGTTTTTGGATGCGATTTTCAGATCCAACACGGATCCCAAATCGTATCCAAAAACTCTGTGTGAACATACCCTTAGGCCCTGTTCACATGGCGGATTTGGCCGCGGTTATAGCCGCGGGTTCCGATGCGGTTTCCGCGGCCAAAACCACGGCCAAATCGTGCCTAGTTTATTAACATGGTTTCCTATAGGAAACCGCGTTAATATTCACACGCCACGGGTCTGGCGCTTTGCCGCACGTGTGTGAGAACTCTCCTGTCAATTCTTGACAGGATTTTCTCAGCGTGGCGGCCGCGTGGTGTTGCTGCGGGCGCCGCCGCGGGTGGTGCGCGGCTGGCTCACGGCGCGGTTTGCCCCCTGCCTATTAATTTGCATGGGGGCAAACCCTCTCCGCAAGCCACGCCCCACCCATGCCGAGACCACGCCCAGCGCCCGCGCCGCAAACCCGCGTCGGGAGACGCGAGGGTAGGACGAGGTTTGGCCGCGGGAACCGTGGCTAATGCCGCGGCCAAACCCGCCGTGTGACCAGGGCCTTATTGTTACTTGTAACCATGTTAGCTGGCAGAGGCTGCAGTAGGATTACAGACTGAATGTCTGGTGGTTGTGTAAGATATCCCCGAGTATTCAACTCTTATAAGATCCTGCATTTTTTTTTTATCTATTTGTGTTTTTCATTTGTATGGATTAATGTACTTAAGTTGGCCATGCATGCTAGATAAATATTGGTCAAACCTGCAAATTTCGGTTGGACACCTAGGGCAACATGTATAAAAACTGTCTAGGTCTAAGACTTTCGTTGTTGCTCAGAGCAACCAATCGGAGCTCCCATTACATTTCATATAGTGCGCTGAAAAAATGAAAGGGGAGTTCTGATAGGTTGCCATGCGCAGCAAAGAAAGTCTTAGACCTATACAGTTTTCATACATGTCCACCTTAATGTGTATGTTGAGGGGGAGGGAGGAGTCCGACTCTCTCCAACAGATGTCGTGAGGCAGCCAAAGTATTGGATAGCTGGATTTCAATTTCTCGATCTTTTTGTTCTAGTAGAGGTAAGCCCTACCAGAGGCATCTGAAAGTGTATTTCTCCTCCTACAGAACACATGCACCCCCCCCCCCCTCCCCCTCCTGATCATACAGGTGTATAGGAGGATCAGGAGAGGTAGCCGACATCAGAAAACTAATATGTACAGCCAGCTTTAATTCGGCAGTCTCTGCTTTAAAGAACATTTTCTTCTAAAATGGCAACGCTAGCAAATGTTTGTCAATTTAGTCAGCAATTCTTTAGTTTTACCTGTGTATGAATAAGCTGGGTAAAAGCCAAATGTAGCCAACATTACCATGGGCACTGTGCTTAAAAAGCATAGAATGCATAAAAATGCACTGAAAAAACTAGAAAGATTTGCCATTTGAGGATCTAGATACAGTAAGCTGGGTGAAAACCCCTTGGGGCATGAATCCGTTTTTTACCAACTTTATCAAAGAGAAGGACTTACGCTGGCCATTCACCTTACATACCGTAGCTGTCAGCCAAAGACAGGTATTCCCCACCCATACACATGTACATGCTGGCAAACAGTGTGCATGTGTTCTAAATGAGGAAAGAGGAGTGTACCCTTTTGTTGATGGCGTATATACTATAAGAACTAAATAACTAGGTGTGTTCCAACAGCCGGACTCTTTATTCCCTGGACACCCCTTCACGGGGAGGTTGGTACACTCCAGTACACAGTAGATAGTTATTGAATGTTTATAGGCTTCTTTTGTCACAGGCATACCAGTTTTTCAACACCTAGATTTATTCTCGCTTCATTGATCAGCTTTAGACATGGAGGCAAATGTAAATAAAGACTTTAACCAAGTACATTGCTTTTCTGATTTTTCTTTTCTTCGGAGTTAGGAGCATATCTTATCTGCTTTTCCACACAAGAGTCTCTAGTTACTAGCCACCTCTCTCTGCACCTACATGCTGCAGTAGTGGCCAGGATGATGACTCACTCCCTGCCCTGTTTCTCATCTTGAAAGACTGGAGCTTGTGTACATTACTGAAGGACAAGCTTTAACCCTTTAGAACTTGTGTACTACAGTTTACAACCTCCTGCACTCATGTCACTTAAATAGGACCAGCTGGGAACAGCAAAGCTAATATGTCAATCATTGCTGTAGAATTACCCACTGCCTAACCAGGAAGTGTGAGCCTGAAGATGGCTGTGACTCTGAAACTGCATGGTGAGACAACACTTTTAAGTACTGGGACACTTCCGTAGTACTTCTCCCAAAATGTAATTTCTTGTTTTTTGCCAGCCTTGCACACCTGAAGTGGCTAATTTCTATTCTACTCTGACCTTCTTATACACATTAAATAGTTGCTTCGGTTAAAGGGGTTTTCTCGGCACACTGAATCACCTGCTGACAGACTGTTTTGCATTCACTCTGTCTCCTCAGGCAGAGTGAATGCCTGAGAGATCAGGAGCTTATCTCTAACACAATTATAGATAACTCCATGCTCCTCAGTGCTCACAGCACTTGTACCTTTTGTTTCCTGCTGCTAATCTTGTTTAATCTAATTAGTTTCCTCACAGCTCAGTCCCCTCCGACTGACATGACTGCTGCTCTCAGGTAATCCGGTAACAGGCATGCAGGTTACCAGAGGAACCTCTGGAGTGAGAGACCTGCTAAACTGTCTGTATCTCATGACTAAAATAAAATCTATTGACCAATGTATTTTTGAAAATGTCTTTTTTAACACTCCCCTTATGTTGAAAGCAAACCCCCTTTAAGGATAAAAACTTCTTAAACCTCCTTCTGTTACAAGGACCTATTCATACCATGCCACACAATTTTGTTCTGAAACAGCTCTAAAGCTTTAAAGGGGGTTTGCCACGATCTCATTTCATAACTCCTGCATCCAGCCCTTCAGCTCTGTGTCTTCAGAAGGGTGTGTGTGATTTGTTTGAATTGCCTATCATGTGACCTAGCAGGATGACATCACCAGGCCTTTCCTCTCTGTAGTTAAAGAAAGGTCTGTTTATGTGTAGAACTGTAAGTAGCTACATTGTAGCTCAGAGGTAAAACTTTTACCTCCAGTCACAAGGGTCCTCAGTTCAAATCCCTGCAGGAACCAAACGTGTGGGTTTTTTTTCTCTTTATCAATGCACAGACCACATTGAGGTTTCTTTTTTACTTATTTGCACTGTTTGACTAATTACTAAGGAGTACAGAGGACGGGAGTAGAATGACAGCACCTGAGGTTTGAACACTCAGTAGCTGCCTGAGAGGAGAGGTGATGTCTGAGCATGTGCGACACGGACTGAGGAGCTCTCAGCCCTGGTCGTATCCCCTGGAGATGAGCTGTAAACAATGGATCACTATAGGAGCAGCTAAAACAAAAATGGTGCAGAATTTTTAATAATGATGAATGGTGAAAATGTTTATTATTTAATTTACAAACTTCCCACGTCAATTTTACTTTGTGGCAAAACCCCTTTAAGGGCGACATCTATGAATTCGCCCTCGCCATTTTTGCGTATATTGCCGGTTCCATAGGTGTATGATTAAGCGTACGGCCAAACTAGCAACACATTTTAATGCGTCAAAGTTTGGTGTGAAACTGCCATACAAAGTTTGGCTCATAACACTCTTTGAGGCAATTTTGAGTGTTATGTGCCTAAAACGTTTGCCACTTAACACTTTTATTCATACTGTCGTATTATACACTCCTCTATATCTATTTAGAACTGGTGTGTCAGCGCCAAGTTACAAAAATGGCACATGCAAATTCATAGATGTCACCCTAAGGCAATGTTCACACGGCTTATTGCCGACGTAATTGCGGGGACGGATTTCGCCCCGCACTTACGCCGGCTGCCGTGCAGCGGGGGCGGCACAGGGGGCCGGCAGCTCGCCGACCCCATAGACATTCATTATTCGCGGCGCGTACACGGCGTAAATAATGTGCATGTCACTTTCTCCCCCCGCGGCGGATTCGCCGAGCGGGGAGAAGGAATCCATAGTTCTCTATGAGAACTGTGGATTACCGTAATGACAGAGAGAGATAGGGGGGGGGGGGGGGGGGGGGGGGGCTGGATTTCAGACGTACTTGCAGCTCAAATACAACGCGCATTACGGCTGAAAATCAGCACCCAAATAAAGGCGTCGTGACACGAGGCCTAATGTGTTTATGTGCTGTCTCTGTTCCTGAAGCATAAAGATTCAGAGCACACACTTCCATAAGGCTAGGTTCAATCCTGAAATCAGCGGTTCCATTTGGAGCTCTGATACAGACTTTGTAAAAAAATGCTGTAAAAAAAACAAGAAACGCAGCACTATTTTTCTGTTAGAATGAGGGAAATCTGACGAACCCTATTTTAGTCAAAAGGGTGCACAGTGAATGGATCTAGTTTCACCTCTGATGGAGGCTCTGAACATAACCCACATCGTAGATGTGACCGAGGCCTAAGTTGTAATAGTTTTGATCTCTTATGTAATTCACATAGGCTATGTATTTAGGATGTTTTGTCTATGCTGCTGACAATTTTTATGATTCTTTTTTGTGTGAACATAAAAGATGCATACAATAAGGCCCTGTTCACATGGCATTGTTGCATATCTGTAGCAGAGATCAATATGGGTTTCTGCCACAGATTTTAATTTTGTGCACCACTGATTCGGAACGGAACCAATCCATGTATGTCAATTGATGTGTTTTTTTTTTTTTTGTAAACATAATTTTTATAAAATTTTACAATAACAAAAACATATAATAACTGTCCATTAGATGAGATACTACTCGACACACAAGAAATAATATAAGGCATCATTACTACAGATAAGAAAAGTACTAAGCAATGAAAGTACAAAATAGCACTACAATGACATACTTTGGCTTATCATTAATAATAAGAAGGAAGCAAATGAAGTCTTCCTTCTTCACTAAAGAAAGAAACCAAAAACATAATAAAAAGTAACCCCCCCCCAAAAAAAAAAACCAAAAAATCCCCAAAACAACACTGAACAGTGGTACCCTTACGCAGTTTTGTATAAGAGACATAATCACCATACACCTATTTAATAAGGTAAGGTCTGGGATAAAATAAGTTGAAAACAAATTCTGTGATGATACAATGCTGCGAGATCGCCACACGGCCTCGTCCCCTAAAGCCCGAGGGTAGAGAAATAGCTAGAGGACAATTCACCCCCAACTCTGACGCACAGTACCAGGGATGTATCCAGGGCATGGTGTCAGATATGGCTGAGGTAAAGCTCCCATGTTATGGGATACAGACATCCAAAGCCCCAGGGTGTCGCTAGGAGAGATACCAGGAGGTGTAGACAAAAAGGCTGCATGATCTCCTGAGGGGTGTAAAAGTTATATGAAACTCCTGCCATTTCTTGAAATATTAGGAGCATTGGGTTTCCTTAGTCCTTGATAATGCGATTCTGTCCATTTCGAGATGATAGTTTTACCACCGGAATCACTTCTTGCAATGTAGGGACAGTTGGTTCAACCATTTGGGCAGAAGGCTTCTTTCTAGGCTACATAAAATATGTGAGAATGGTTGGTCTGAAATGTTGTGGTAAAATTATGGAACAGGAAGCTGTGTTGGCTCTTAAAAGTTAATGACACCGAAACTTAAGATTCAGGTGTGTATGACTGTCTCCCAGAACTTCATGGTTTCACACAGGTCCATATTAACTATAGGACAAAAATCCGTGCGGGGTGGTGCCACACTTAGGAAAGGACGTCAAACCGGTCTTGGCAAAGCTTGATGGCGGGGGGGTTTTAAAGCCGTAAATATTGCGGAATGGGGCGATTCTAAAGAATGTGTACCTCCACTTCTCATTAACTTTATAATTTATGGATCTTCAGCCATCCCTGGAGGAATTGTAGAAGAGATCTACTGGTTAGGGTAGACTTCTCCTACTTAGCAAAAATCCTGCACAGGCCCCTTCGGTCCTTCTGAACCCCTACGAAGACCAGCATATAGCGCTGATAGAGAGTGGTCTGTTGAACGAAGTAGGGGCAATGACATTATCAAAAAGCATTCAACTTAAATGAGACGGCTCATGTCCTTCTATAAAAAACTCACTATTTTTTTATTGTAGGGGTAGGCCAAAAAATGCGATGGTGGGCCAAGGGAAGATTTTTGAGATATTCTGAGAGAGAGTTAAATCCGTTGGTGGGAAAGGGTGAATAGCTGGGAAATAGTTTAAGGATCCCTCTACTCCTCCAGACTTTAAATTGGGGGTTATCAAGGCCTGGTTTGATTTCTGGGTGCCCATAGATAGGAAGTTATATATGGGTCTGGTAGGGCAGAGAGAACGGGTTCCACAGGCTTCCGGCTGCCGATCGTTAGTCTCACAATGAGGCTTGTTTCGCCACCTTAGGAAGATAGAGCAGAATATTTGGTATGAGAAGGAGGCCTGGAAGCGTCCATGGGTGAACCAGTGCCGCCTCAGTAGAGAGATTGGAATATCTGGAAGACTGTTTAACCCAATCCGATCCGTGACGCAGGAGGCTGGCTAGATTATACAACCTCAGATCCGGCAAATTCAGCCCCCCCCCTATCCCTTGGGAGGATCAGTTTAGCAAGGGCTATCCGGGGGCGTTTTTTATTCCATAGGAAAGAAGTGAAAGCGGTATAAAGTTGGCGGACATCTTTATGTCTAAGCAATAAGGGGATTGTTTGTAACAAATATAGTATTTTTGGGAACGTCATCATCTTGAGAAGATGAGCCTTAGCAAGTAAGGGGAGCGGAAGATGCATCCATCGTTCTAGTTCCTTACCAATTTTGAGGAACAGAGGGGGGTAATTGAGGTGATAAATGGACTCAGGGGACTTACCGATATTTATTCCCAGATACTTGATGGAGGCACCCGCCAGGGATATAGGTAAATTGCAAAGCAGATGTGAGGAAGGTGAATGAGCAGGGGAGAGATCCAACAATTCTGACTTAGAAACATTAACCTTGAAGCCCGAGAAAAGGCCAAACTCATGTAACAGATCTAAAGCTATCGGAACCTCCACCAGTGGGTCAGATAGATAAATCAGAAGATCATCAGCAAATAAGGAGACCTTAATATTGGATGAACCGATATTAATGCCCAGGAGATCTGGATTAGCGGCCAGGGCTCTGGAGAGCGGCTCTATGGCCAAATTAAACAGTAGTGGGGATAATGGGCATCCCTGGCGAGTGCCTCTCCCCAAATGAATGGCCCTAGAAAGAATACCCGGGGTATAGATCTGGGCGCGGGGGCTGGTATATAGTGAAGAGATATAAGAACGGAAGGCTCCCTGGAATCCGAATCCGTCCATCACTGCCCCCAGCCATCTCCAGCTGACCCTGTCGAACGCTTTTTCTGCATCAATGGACAGGACAGCTGGAGAGGGATGAAGCCCCGGATTACATTTGATCTCATCCAGGACAGTAATGATTTTACGAATATTAGAGACGGCTGCTCTGCCCTTAACGAATCCCGTCTGTTGAGGGCTAATGAGACAGGGAAGAAGAGTGGCCAGCCTGTCCGCCAACACCTTAGAAATAATTTTTAAGTCAACATTTATTAATGAAATTGGGCGGTACGAGGAGGGGAGAGACACGTCCTTTCCTGGCTTCGGTAAAACTTTTTTATAAATTGCCAGTGTTTCATATGTTTGCCGGGATGGGGAAGTGGTTTAAGTCCAGGAAAATAGATTGGGAGATTGGTGGATTAGAAGGGGATGACTTCAAGGATTAAAGAATCCTTGTAGAATTCCTCCTGAGAAGCCATCGGGCCGGGGGCTTTATTAATTAACCCAAGTTTCTTAATAACCCTAAAGATTTCTCATTTTTGGGGACAGGTTTTGGTAAGGTTAGTCCCTATCTACCTCAGAAAGGGAGGGGAGGAGACAGACGGCAAAGCCAGTCCTGAGGGGTCCCCTGTCCCTCGAGGTTGTTCTGGTGAATATAAATGGTCCATAGAACTGCGTAGGAAAATTATTAAAATAGCTGTAGCAGAATATTGCAATATTCCGCTATGAGTCCTTCAATGCAATAGATATTGGAAACTAGAGGTTTAATCCCCTTAGCAAAATTTGGCTAAAAGCCCGCCCCACCGCCTTTTGTTCCCAAAACCTGAATAATTTAGCTGACATCTGGGGATCGCCGGACAACCTCCTCTCTCCATACTCCAGCCAGCCTCTCATAATCTTTGTTTAAATGGTAAGACCCATTGGAGTTTTGGCTTCAGAGTTGGGTTTTGGAGAAGAAAATCTGTGTAAGAATTTGCCTATGCCTTCTCACTTCCAACAATCTATTTGATTTCCGCAACCACCTTCCGACGGTGTTTAGTGTAAGGCAAATCAAGTGCCCTCTTAATGAACCCGCTTTTTAGGCGGTCATCCCCTAAGTAAAGACGCTCCGTCCTAAATCCCCCGGGTTGTCCCTATAAAAATTTGCAGCCTACCCAACCTCGTAGGATATTAGCAAAGTCCTCGTCCCCAAAACAGGTAAGAACGGGAAATCTCCCAGAGGTATCTGTACCCTTGGGGAGCAGCGTCGAACATTTAGACAAGAGGGGCATGATCTTAAATAAACTAAATCCTTAAATCCACAGAGATCCGACCCTTTGCAATGGCTTTTGGGAGAGAGCACAGAAATATAATCAAATAACGGGAACCATGAAATAAGGGAAAAAAAGGAAAAGTCCCCCCTTTCCATCAGGACATGAAGAGACCTCCATGTATATCAACAAATGAAGAGTCCTGAAATAAAAATTAGCCAAATGGTGGGGGGTCATGGATAGCGGAATACGGGGAAAGAGCTACTCATGGACCGATTTTCGTATCTCACCTGGGAATTAACCACCAGTTTAAAATCCCCTCCACAATATTAAGACAGTCCAGGTCAATAGTAACTGGTCCTGTCAGGGGTTTAAAGAAAGACCTATGGTTGGCATGAGAACCGCCGTAGAATATTATAGATGGAAATAAACTTCCCTTTGAGACTTTCAAAGGATAACATGAATCCAGGCGGCCCTCACTATCATGGGTGGAGCCTAACCAAGAGAATAAGAGAAGATTTTTTATGGATCATGAGGATAATTACACACCATTTTTTTCCTATTAATTGGATGAGAAGCCAGAACCGAGCCCCACCCAAACCGCTTAAGCCTGCTTGAAATCTCCCTCCTCCAAGTGAGTTTTTCCTCAAAGGAGGGGCGATAACCTGTTTTTTTAATTTTTGAGTTGACTTAGAAATCATATTCTCTTAGAAGGAGACCGCAGTCCCATAACGTTCCATGAATGTATACTTGATAGAGATAAGTGACAAAGAATTAAGGCAGAAGCAAGTGAATGAAGGAAATTGGACTCAACCCCAGGGAGAGAAGAACCGTAGACACATCCCACAGCATTTTGGCAAATCCCAGACCCTACTAAACACAGTACAGACAAAAAACAAGAAGTGAACCAAAACCAGAACAGGAAAAAAAAACAAAGCACCAATGGATCAGAAACCAAAAAACCCAAACAATACCGCCATGCCAAATGTGCTATTGGACTTTTCCTTACTTCCAACATGTAGAGGAGGAAAAGTACAAGTAGGCAAATAGTGCAAAAATGCCTTCCCACTGGGACCCATAATGCGTAAGGCATTTCATGTGGGAGGGCCTAGATTCATTATCAAATATAATCCATTAAACTGACCATAATAAGTTAGACCGTAATAACAAGTTCAAGCCAATGAATTGAACTTTTGCAAAAGGGCAAGTTTTAAAAAAGGGGGACTGCCCAATGGAAAAAGGATACAGGGTTTTCCCGAGAATGTTTTTTGGTTTCCCGGGGGGGTCCCTACCCCCAAAGCAAACGGGAGCGTTTTTTTTCCTTAGGGTTAAAACCCCTCTCCCAGAAAAAAAGGGGAAAATGGTCTTCCATTTTTAATTTAAGAAAACTTTGTACACTTTTTTTGGGGTTTTTCCCGGGGGGGGTAACTCCTGTAAATCCCAAATTCGTCCCCTTTTTTTCCCCGAAACCCCCGGTTTTATGAGGGTGTTGCCTTTAAAGGGGAACCCCGGGGGTTTTTCAGATCTGGGACCAAACTTTCCCCCCCTTGGGGATGAAAAACCCGTAACCCCCCCACTCGCCCTAATTCGGGCCCTTCCCCCAGGAAAATTTTTTTTTTTCTTTCAGAGTCCATCTAAAATTTAAGCCCTGTTTGCCCCTTAATTAGGGTTTGGGGTCTGTTTCCCCCAAATTTACTCCCTAAAAGGGGGGGGCCTTTTTTTAAATGGGTCAAAGGGGGATTCCCGCATGAGGGACATCTGGGGCCCCTTTGGGGGGTCCATGGCCTCCATTTCCCTTTAAACTTTTCTGGATTACTTGGTTTTGGGTTTTGAAAGGCGACCAAATCTGCGGCTGGTGGCCCCGGGACGGTTTTTTTTTGGACACCTAGTGAAACGGGGGGGGCCCAACAAGTCCCGTAAACCCTTTTTTTATTTGAGTTGGGACCCAAAGGGCGCCCCCCCCAAAACCCCCAACAAGTGTCCCCCTTTCCCAAACAGGGTTTCTGTTTTTTCCCCCATATACAAAAGTCCCCCCCCTTTCCGGGGCCCGCACTGTGCTAGGTTTCCGAGGCGGGGCCCCTTTTCGGCTATATACGGGGGCGGGGGGCTTATTTTTCAATCCCTCCACCGGTAAGCAAAATCATAAATTCCACCCACCCCCCTTTGCTTCCTTAGCGTACTTTTTTAGACCAAAAAATCTGTGTTTTTCCCCAAAGAAGAAAAAAAAAATTTAACACTACTCAGATTCACCAAGGGTTTCCTGCCATTTTATCTAGATCCAATGCTCTCCCCCCTCCTTCCATTTCCCCCAAGGTCCCCCATCCTAATTTTTTTTAGCTCTTTGGTTGGGTTTTGACCCCCTGTTTTTCTCTCAAGTATCTTTCCCAAGTGGTGCCAAAGGGTTTTAAATTTTGTCCCCTTTTACCACTTCTTGACCCCCCCCTGACCCATTCCCTTGGGATCCCGTTTTTCCCCCAAAGGGGAAAAGTATCCTCTCCTGTGAGAGAAATTTTTTGCAAGGGAAATTTTCTTTTTCCCATTCCTTCCCCTTTTTGGGGGTTTTTCCCCTTAACAGCAAGTGTAAATTTCCCGGGGGCTTTATGCCCCCCCCCCCCCTTTGTCTCCTGTATATTTGTAAAACAGCAAAGGCTAAAAAACCCCGGGTCAAAAGGGTTAAAAGTTCTTTTGGGAAAATTTCTAGAGTGTCCCAAAGTTTTTGGACCTTTTTCTGGGTTTACTTTCTTTTTCTTTCTCTTTTTTTTCCCTTTATTTAAAACCCCTTTTTACACCATACACCCATCCCTTTTCGATTTCAAGGGGTGTAAATTCAAAACAGAATCAGTCCCCAAAGGGGGCCTTTTAAAAAAACACTTCAAACCAAAAATTTCCCCAAAATACAACCCGTCAGTTTGCCCAATTAAACCCAGGTTTTTAACAGGTGGTCATGCCCCTCCTTTTTTAGAGCAACCAGACATGGGCCCCCAGTTAGGCAAAAACCCCTTCCCCCAACGGGGAAACAAATGATTTAGCTTTATACCTTCACACATATCTATCCACTCCGTCTGGGAGGGGTTTTTTTGCCTATCAAAAAAAGGGCCGGACATTACCAACCTCTATATTTCCCTTTTGGGGCAGGGGGGGGAATTACACAGTCCCAAAAAAATGGCACGGAAAAAATCGAAAAAAAAAAACAAAGCCCGTTTTTTTTACCCGGGCCCGGGGAAAAGTTTTCCTTTTCCGTTTCCCGGGGTGAGGTTTTTCCCAAAGTTTCCCCTCCTTTCTGGAACCCGGGTGGGGAAACTCCCGATCCCCTTGGTTTTCCCCAAGGGCCCCACTGATTTGTTTTAGCCAATTGAAAAGTGACACAAAAACTCTTTTTCTGGGCCCCGTACGGGTGGAATTAATTTTAGATGCAGCCCACGGACTGCAAACGCACATTTAAAAGAAACAAACACAATGAAAAAAACGTGCCAAACCTATAATGGTCTGGTGCCCAAGCCACAAACTGACTTTATTTGCCCAATACCAAGCTTTTTTAATTTTTTTGGGGGTTGCTCACTTCATCATAAGGTGAGAAATATTAAAATATTGTCCTTATCTTTTTTCATAACGAGTTTCGCCATGCTTGTTGTCCGAATTTGGGGGTTCCTGAGACTGCAAACCACACATTGTCCAGGTTTCCTTGGAAAAATTTCTAAATAAACACACATTTTCCAATTCACAAATTTCAGCGTTTAAACCCTTTCCCCGACTCCATCCTTCACAGGCTTTGTGGACATTGCAAATATATAGGCAAGCCACATCTCAGACACTCCTTTCTTCAAGTGACACTCCTCACAACTTCCCTCTTATCCAACTCAGTCTAACTGTGCAAGGTGCTGGCACTGGTTCTGCCCCCGTCCCAGCCCTACTATGCAAGTTGCTGGCACCTGGTGACTCCAGACATCCTCTACTTGGTCCTCTCTCTGTGGTTCCTTGCTCTTCCAGCAGACCACCAAACTGCCAACCTGTGTTTCTTTTAATTGGGGCTGTCTTCCCTTAACCCCCTTCGGGGGTTGTCACACTCTTGGTCTTCGTGCCCCCTTTCTCCCCCATTCTTTGCTAGTTTGGCACTTTAGATGTTTCTGTGAGTAGGGCTGTTCTCCTATGCCCAGCCAGCCCTGTCTATCGTCTGCTAGTAGACAGGATTCCCTTTACCTTCAGCAAACAACTATGTACACACTCAGCACTGACGAACTTGGAACGGACAAGGGACTATTAAAAAAATCAGGAACAATTTAATATATGATCCTCATTACATCATCATTTTTCCTTTAACTGTTTGTAAGAGGGCACAAGGGTCCCCGTTTTGGATTGCCATACCTTCCCCACCAAATTCTTAGCCTCGGTGAATAAAGCCGCTAGCTTTTTCATGATTATTTGGATGGTACAGACTTTTGGTTTGGTTCCTTTAGTATACTGCTGAAAAGCAGTCGATCTGGCCCTTTTTTTACTGGAGCAGTCTAAAGAGAGGGTGGAAGTTTTGCTCCTATGTATCCAGCCCAGGTCTTTAAAAGCCTACTTAGGGCGGAAAAGTTTGGAAAGAAGGGGGGGTGGGGTTCCATCAGAGATTTTTGCCTGCTGGGTCAAGAGGGAAAGTCGGTTTCTCTGGCCTACCTCTGCCGTACCACTTTCCCCCTTACGGGGTGGGGAATGCACCCAGGAAATGTTGTATACCCAGAAACTGTGAGTTATCCACACAGACTGTTTATTTTGTATTGTTTGGGCATTTTGTTTTGCTGTGCAATCTGGGGCTAAATAAAGGACAAAAGACTTTAAAACGAAAACTGGGACTTTTTGGTTGTGCTACCACTGAAATTCACCCCCCACTGGTGTAAATTGGCCCCTGTTCAGTCCTGATTGGCTGTTTAAAACCCCCGCTCTATGTAAAAAAAAATAGAGGACAGCCATCTAGTGTGGGACCGCCCATGACGGGGCGATGACCCAGCTTCTCTCCAACAGGATGTACTAGAATTTAATCAAGGAGAGTTTTTTTTCAAAATTGTATCTTTTTCCAGAAAAAATTAAAAGTAAAATTGCACTTAACGGGGTGGTTCATCCTACATAGCTGAAAACCAGGCGACAATTTTTAAATTTGGTTTTTAAAAAAAGCTGTAAGCACTTTTTTATATCGGGGAGTAGCATGCGGGAGATTTAAAAATATATGAACGCCATATATCTGAAAAGACGGCAAATATTTAGCGCAGCCCCGTTCATACATGTTGCCCAAAATGTTGATGTAGGAAAAAATAGTAAATTTTAAGCTTATAGAAAAATGGATCAAAAATGAAAGACCTATCACTTTCTGATTCTCCTTTATTTTTCTTCAGTCCCATGGAGCAACTGTCTAAAAAGTCACAGCAGAAGACATCCCTTTTGGTGGCAAATGTAGCCTGCAAGCTTTGAGCATCCATAACTGGATTTCTAATAACTGGCATAGATTCTGAAAAGTTTAAAAATAGCAGATCTAAGGGGCCCATGTTAAAGAGCCCTTCGAATCAGAATTCATTTTTGTTTGGCCTGCACCATGATTATAAAGAGATGGAACAGGACCTCCTCACCATTCATATAATCCTGTATGCACAGAGGTGCCATTTCTTCTAACAGAATGATATAAATACAGGCCCTCAATTAGTAATGTGGTTGCACCAAAAAAAGTGTCTTAAAATGTGCAAAAAAAGTGGTGCAATTTTGGTGCAGCATGTCTCAGACACATTTATTATGACACTTTCTGTGCACACTGCTCAACAGGTGAGTGTGGCTTACCTCAAAGCGGGAGTGACCTTGAGTAATGTGGGCATGGCTACGATGTGACACACTACAACAAAATCCTGGCATAGAAATCAAGCCAAATAACTGGTCTAAAAAGTTAGGCAATTCTAAAGCTGCACCAATTTATCAATTAGCACGAGCCACTGAGATAAATCTAGTGCATTTTTAGATGGTCCGTCTAAGTTTACGCTGTCTGATTTTTAGACAGCAAGAGTAAATGATGGGCCATAGAATTTCCCATGTGAAAAAGGTTACTTCTCATAGAAAAGGTGCTTGTTCTGAGGAAATTAAGACACATGAAAATATAGCCTACAGCTCACCAAAAACCTCAACTTTATCCTGATATTTGCAATAGCTGTGTTCTAACCTCAAACCTCTTCCTCTTAGTCTGGTGCTTTTTCCTTTTCCTCACTCATAACGTGACTCAAGACATGTTCACCAGGGTACAGATTTCACATTAAAGCCAGGTTCCAGATAAATTAATTTAAGAAGCCTGCTTGACCCTTGTTTTCAATAAGGTTAGGACTAATACAGTCTTAAAGGGAACTTGTCAGGTGGTTTATGCCTCTCAATTGGAATTCAGAATGTGATAGAAGGAGAGAAGCTGAACTCTAGGATATATAGGGTAATATGATAGAGGAGAAAAGCTAATCTGTATGATATATAGGTTTATATGAGAGAGGAGAGAAGCTGAGCTCTGTGATACATAGAATGCACAGAAAAATTGGTTCCAGCGTATTTGGTGAAAAAAGCAGCTTGTTTCTCTCCACAATCAATAGGTGTGCAGAAGTGTACAAGAAAACTGGGTTAAAACCTACGCGTTTCAGGCATGGTCTTTCTTGCCCTTGATCACGGTTCCATATAGGGTAATATGATAGAAGAGAGAAGCTGAGCTATGTGATATATAGGGTTATATGATAGAGGAGAGAAGCTGAGCTCTGTGATATATAGGCGTATATGATAGAGGAGAGAAGCTGAGCTCTGTGATAATAGGATATATGAATAAGGTAGAGCAGCTGAGCTCTGTGATATATATAGGGTTATTAAGATAGAGGGTGAGAAGTGGAGCTCTGTATATATAAATTTATAATGATAGAGGGAGAGACAGCTGAGCTCAGTGATATAATAGATTATATAAACAGGAGAGAAGCTGAGCTCTGTGATATACAGTAAGGGTTATATGATAAAGGAAGAGCCGAGCCTGTGGATATATAGAACTATATGAAAGAGGAGAGAAGCTTAGCTCTCTGATATATAGGGTTAAATCATAGGAGAAAAGCTGAACCAGTGATGAGTAACAATTTCAAAATTGGTAAACAATGTAGCACCTGCAGTATGCAATATACAAAGTGTACTTACAACCTCTAGACCCCTGATGACGCCACTTAGGTGTTGAAACTTGTTAGGGGGGTTGTGATACATTGTATTTGAGTCTAGTGCACCACTCCTATACTTTGTAGCATATAAATATATATGTTTTAATAATAGAAAGTATACATTGTGAGAAAGTAGGTTGCCTCCGATAAACATGTGTCGATGAGGGGTGGGTGATATCTCATATTTTGAGGGCAGAAATGAACATCAGCTTCCAAGTCAGAGAGGATTCCTATATAAAACTTAATGAAAACTTTATTTCAAATGCTTAAAATCCAAGATGATACAAAAAACATGTATTGCGGCACTAGAGCATCAGTAGTGCATGGTTAGAAAACTGACGCGTTTCAAACAAGCATGTTTGCTTACTCGTACTCTGTATACCGGAACCAAACATACGACATTTAAAACTCACACCATGGTCACATGATTCCACCCCCTCCAATAGGAAGCCAGTGTAAATAAAGCTACATAATGCATACCATGGAGGTAAAATAAAAACTGAATTAATAGCACTAAATTATGTTTGAAAAGCATATATGAATACATAAACAGCAGCTAATATTGACATGTTACATCCTGTTTGATATACAGCCCCAGTGGAATCCTAGTACCTAGATTTAAAATCCGTCTAGATTCTCTATTAAGGAGTTTCCTATACAAGTCTCCTCCTTTTGTAAAACAAACCACCCTTTCAATACCAAAAAAAGAAAAAAAGTATCCCCACTGTGAACTTCCTGGAAATGTTTTGATACCAAAGATGACTTAGGGCTCATACCAAAAATACCGCCACATATCACGCTTTTTAGTGACTAATATAGTGACTAAGATCACCATGCTGTTATGGATTAAATCAAAATAGCAAGACCAATGTTCCTAAATAACAACAAAGACCAAAGAATACTACCACATATCAGCCCCTTCCAAATTAGTCAGGCAGATAGGTAGATGCTCATTTTAGGTAGGTTAGACCCTCAAAATTAGTAAGTCAGATAAGTAGGCAGACTTTTCCTATTAAATAGGTATAGTCCAACTTAAGTACATAGGTATGTAAGCTCCCCACTAGGTATATAGGTATGTAAGCCTCCTCTAGGTAGATAAGCAGGTAGATAGGTAGATTCCCACTAGGTAGCTATACAGGGCCTTCGGTAGGTATATTGCCCCCCACAGTAGATAGCTAAGTATAAAGGCCTCCAAGTAGGTATAAAGGTACCTTCAGAATGTAGGTATAGAGGCCCCCTCAGTAGGTATATAGATCCACTCAGTAGGTAATTAAGTACATAGTCCCCCATTAGGTAGTAATATAGTCTTCCTTAGTAGGTAGATATATAGTTCCTTATCAGATAACCATGCAGTAGTTACATAGTTCCCCTTTCGGTAGCTATATAAGCCCCCCTCAGTAGGTAGGTAAGTATATAGGGTACCAATTAGGTAGGTAGGTAGGTAGGAATATAGGATCTTCCCTGTAGGTTGGTATGCAGGGTCCTTCTAGTAGGTAGGTTCATATGTACCCCCCACACAGGCGAAATAGGGTAGAACACAGGTCCCAGTAGGTATAGATATTTATATATATAAGTTGCCTGTGTATGTGTTGTGTGCAATTGCATGTGCGTCATGCGCGCGCGAATGTGTGGAATTCAGCAGTGGTACGGCTGCTACAAACGTTCACACAAAAGTGAGCGCGCGAGTGTGTGGGAGAGGGGTGGGAGAGTGACGTGCTGGTGTCAGTGACGAATGAGAGTTCTCTATCTCTGACGGACAGCGTAGAAAAGGCGGGGGGCGCGTGCCGCCAGGTAGTGGTCTATCTTTTCCGGGGGGGGGACGGTCCGAGAGCGTTGGGTGGAGTGCCGTCCCCACGTTCCAGGCCAGTTTGTGGGGCCGAATCCCTGTAGGGCTATAAGAGGCCCTCCTACACAGGTGGATCAGGGGGGCGTGGTCTGCGACCTGGTAAGTAGGTAGCAGTAGGAGCAGGAGAGAGTCGAGCTATATCTCTCCCACAGAGACTTGGAGAGCAAAGTCTGACCCAGTGTGGGGACAGTGTGATATGGTGCTCGGCGAAAGGCGCGTGAGTAGGCGCGCGAGAGTGTAGAGAGGGTCGTGTGTGTTCGACCGTATGTGTATGTAAGTGCCAGACGGCCTGAAGGTTTTGTTTTGATTTGTTATCCTGCCTGTGCCTAAATAAAAGCTGAGTTAAGGCCAAGTTAAACCGAACCTGCTGTCAGTGTGCGAAGGGGGAGCGGGGGCCGTTTAACCCAAGCCGGCGATCCGGGATCGTAAAGAATCCCCCAGGACGGCCAGGAGGGCGTCAGCCACCGTGTGCAAGTCGTCACGATGGTGGAGTATGCGGGCATAATGTGGCACGGTTTATCTCTATTGATGCAGAGTTGAGCGCGTGTGAGTGTGCGACGGTGCTGCACAGGCGCGCGAGAGGTTAGGGCCGGAGGCCTAACCAGTGAACAGTGCTGCTGAAAATACTTGTTGTTGCTGCACTTTGTGTTTCCCCACTGACCATGAGGACATTTTTAAGCTGGTGCGTCGTATGACCACCCCAGCCGGTAGTCCACAGCACCATGTACCGACCAAACGCCAGGTCGGCCTTCCAAGCCAAGCGGAGCACAGATCTCAACAGCCGAGAACCGCCATTTGTCCACAGGAGGAGCTGTGGCTGGGTGAGCGCCTATAGCGGGATGTGCTCGCCTGAGAGTCCGGTGATCTGGAGGGCAGAGGACCACGCTGCCAAGGATGCAATGTTGCGGGTGATGGTCTCCACTGTGGGTCGAAATGGATTGTCCACCATGAGTCTCTAAAGTGCAGCCGGACATCGCGTCACCCCGCTGTGAGGACCCTACCAGACTTCCGTAAGACTGTTCCAAAATGCATTTTGGAGACTTGTTGTGGGACTGTTGTCCCATTTACTAGAGGTTTGTGAAAACCTACATTCCGGCGTCTACTTGGACGAGAGACTTCCCCCCATTTTGATAGCTACTGTGGGCAACCGCCCAGGCGTCGGCAGAGGGAATGACTGTTCCTCGGGAAGTGCCCCCTGAGGAGTATGCGGTGCTGCTGGCCTGAGACAGAAGAGCCTGGTTAGAGTCTCAGAGAGTTCCTGAGACTGGACACCATTATTTGGGACTGGAAGAATCTAATGAACTCCTGTGTTCATGACATATGCCTGACATTACCATGCTGTGTTGCCTGTGGGGGAGGTAACACCTCTGCCTACTTCCAGTGGGTAAGTGCTGAGTCTATAGCAGAGAGTGTATGTCCTGGGGTGCATACAATCTGAGACATGGGTTTAAACACTACAGGCTCCCGGAGGATTTGATGTGGTTGCCTCCTGGCACATGGTATCCCCTGCACCTTCTGCTGTAAAAACGGATGAGTGTGCGGGCCCTGAAGTTCTGTGTGAAGTGTCTGCCAGTGACCCCAGCGCGCTGTGTGTACCTGATTATAGCCTGCAAGTCGCAGGTAAAGCGTGCCCCAGGGATTGATAGCCACCAGTTCTGTGTGACTGCTATTGCATGTTGAGAGGAGCTTTCCTGTTCAGTCTGGCAGCCTTGAAGGGAACTGAGGATCTGGGAATGATTCGTCTCCTACAATGTTGAGAACTATTTTTAATGAGGGTGTGTCCAGAATCATGAAGTATATGCCTGCATGAAGGAGACCTCAGATACCTAGTATGTAGAGAAAAATGTGTGCTGAGATCTGTAGTGCCACGGATTTTCACTTGCTCAATGGTTTTGCTCGTGTTGCCAGTAACAGTTTACTGCAGGTTCACAAAGACTGCAGTGATAGAGTGAGCTGCTGGACAAACCACAGAGGAGGGTGTAGGCTTGAACCCTTAGTGAGAGGCAGGTGAGTTGGGTTGAAATCACCCAGATTGTAAAGAGGTGTCTGGTTCTGAGGTCAGCTGATGAATCTTCCTTACAGGAGATGTGAGAAACATATTAACCAGTATCTCAGAGGTATTATGGTCCTGTGGTTTGGGGTGAACGGCAGATAGAGCCATTTCAGCAAGACATCCTCTGAATCACAGAGGGTAAAAAGGTGACTTAGTTGCCTAAGGTGTGAACACGGCCGAGTGGTGTATGTGAGGGAGAACTATAAAGAAAATACCGGGTGTTATTACTGATGTTCCCAGTTATAAATGTGTCTGCCATTGCCTCCATCTCGTGTCTGATTTTGATGGGGAGCAAGATGTAGGAGTGTCCCAGGTAGAAGCTGAGAGTCTACCTTAGAGATGGTTATAAGTAGATGTAAAGGTAAAAAAACATCTCCACCCATTGAGTGTCTGCTGCTAGAAAGCGCTAGTGAGAGGTGTGCACAGGGGAAGGTGTCCTCTGTCACTGGTGAGGTTTGCATTGCAGAATATACAATTGTTGTGCAGCCCTGTATTGCCATATAAGCTCCTCCAATGGTCACCACAAGTCCTAACCTGTTAAAGGGCTGTAAAGCTCAGGTGAGCACCAGGGAACCCGGTAATCGTGCAAGGGTAATGCAGGAAAGGACGATCCAGACCGTACAGTTGTCTTCCCCACTTCTGTAAGTCATATGTATGAGAGGGACAGGAGCCGAGTCCACAGACATTAGAAACCCACCTGGTAAGGAGGCTGAAGTCATCTGCAGGGCCGTTCCTTGATGTTGAGATTGTTTGTAATAAACCCTAGGGCCACTGACCCTATAGGTTAAGGGGGACAACACCGTGGTAACATTGTGCCACAGTCTGGTCCTACTTCAGTGGAGGTATCATCACTGAGGAGGTCAGTGAGGTAGAACCAATTCCCCCTGGTAGGAGACCAAGTGGACAGCTTGGAGACAAGAGTCGAGCTTCAGGGTTCAGAGAATTTTGAGGCTGTATCTGATCCTGCAGACCAAGAGGCAGTAGGTTTTAGCTCAGGTGCGCCCCTTGAGGCCATGGTGGATAGCAACTCTGAGAGGTATGCTGTCATAACTGCTTCCTGTGCTGCTAATGTGGTGCGGGGACTAAACCACGGGACTGTTGCTTATAGGAGACCGAATTAGTGAAGACACTGCCAGTGGGCCCAATGCCAAGTACTCTGTGTAGGAAGAGACACAAGACCGGGCGCTGGTTTTTGGGATTTTCACTATAACCCTGGAAGGTCAGTGCAGGTGAAAGGTGTAACATCTGTTAGCAAGCGTGCATGGGTTTGATCTAAGTAAATGGCAGTAAACAATTGGGTTGCCCAACTGTCTGAGGCTGGTGTGACCCACAACAGAGTTGATGTGGACAATTTCTTTCCTGCCTCTGAAAAAATTTAAAGGAAATGTTGACCCAAATAGGAGTTTTGACCCCGGGAGGGGTGAGGCACTAGGTAAAAAACCTAGGGCCCTTATTCAAGGGGGGGGTATGGGGCCCGGGATGTGTGCATTTCATTCTTCCCCTTATGTGGAATTCAGCGGGTACCTACAAAAACGGCCACGATTCGGGTTCGGGGGGGAAGGGAACTTGCTGGGGGAAAAGGGACAATAGGTTATGAACAGGTACTAGAAAGGCTCCCTTGCAGCCAGGTAGGGGTTTCTCCTTCCCGGGACGGTCTTTTGCGTTGGGTGGGAGCCGTCCCCCACGTTCCAGGCCAGGTTTTGGGCCAATCCCTGTAGGGCTACAAGAGGCCTCCTACTACAGGTGATCAGGGGGGGCGTGGGCTGCACCCGGGAGGGAGCAAGGACTGGAAAGGGGTCTTGCCCCCACAGAGACTTGGGGGAGAATCGACCCCAGTGTGGGGAAAGGTGTTGGTGCTCGGCGATAGGCCAGGCCATTGGTAAGAGGGGTGTTCGACCGTAAGTGTATTAATGGGCCAACGGGCCGAGGGGTTTTTTTTTTTGATTTGTTATCCTTGCCCAAATAAAGGGTTAAGGGCCCAAGTTAAACCGAAACCCCGCTGTCAGTGTGCCAAACCGTTTTACCCAAGCGGGGATCCGGGAGCTAAAGAACCCCCAGGACGGGCCAGGAGGGGTCCAGAAGAGCAGTCTCACAAGTGCTACGGTAGTGAAGAATGTCTCATAAAAAATTGGGGGTTTAAACTCCAAGCTCCCCCAGTGAAAAATGTTGTGACTCAGCTTAAACTATTCTCGAACATAGAGAGATCGGAATCACTAAGATACAAAGAAAAACAAACCATATTTTTTTCCAATTGGAAGACCTCTATTGTTTCACAATTCAATAGACAGGAAATTTGCTATTTTTTTCCCCTTTCAAATAAGCACAATGGTGCTGTATGAGTCATCCCCAGGGTAATTTATGTTGGTTGGTAATGTAACCAACGTTCCGGTCCACTTTCCTTTTCATTCCTTTTTTCATGTTCAGTCTCATCTTCATCTCTATTTTCATTCATTCTTGTTGTCAGTGTGAGGAACCTATATCTGGGGACCTCTGATTTAGAGTTATCTTCTAACTCCAGCTTCTTTACAGATGATGCATTTTTTTTTTTACGTATGACACCTTTATATTCTGAATTTTTGTGAAGTTCTACAGCTATAGGTTTGAGAATCATATAGTTATAGTCTGTTACATTCTGCAACTCATACAATTCTTTTTCTTGACTACTATTCATGGCCATTGACAATCACATTTTTTTTTGTTTTATGTCATTGCTGGTCATTAAAAATGTAATGAAAATATTTTAAGAAAAAAATCAGCCCCAAACCTGTCATGTTTAGGGCTCCACCAGCCCCCGGGGTTTTCCCCTGCCCCTTATCATTGCTCCAACCACAGATGACCCCCTCCACCTTGCTCAACCTCATCTACTTCTATCAAGACTGAGGGAATATTTGTAGAGCACTTCTCTATGTCTATTACAAACTAGTGACATTTGACTTTGTCTCCTGAAGCTTTCTTAACCCAACTCTTGGCTTGAGAAATTTAGGTAAACATTCCTAGTTTCCCAACCACATTCAGACACAAGTCCAAACCATGTTCATTTTTACACTCTCAGCTCTCCACCAATACCCCTGGGAAAGAGGTTCTACACAGGGTGCCCTTTTTCCCTGCTTTTTTTTTTATTGAATCCTAGACCCTCAATCATTCACACATGGGGATTGCAGGGATGTTTTTGCAGGCAAATTTAAAATTTTTTTCCCTTCAACACAACCGGAACCCCCTTCCATATTGTATAAAAACTATGAAAACTTGATGGGGTTTTCCCAAACCTCAAAGAAACAAACTCTGTTCTCACACATCTCCACATTTTATTTGCCTTAACCACCTTGACATCCCAAACATGGGTATCGCTCCCAAACTATATTTTTTCAATCGAAAATTTTTTTCTCAAAAAAATGCACGCAAAGAGACATTGGCGGGGGATCACTCCTCTTTCCTGAAAAAAGCAAACCTCCTCACTTTCCCCAAAAAACTCCTGTTTTTACTTCAATCCTCCATTTGTCCCAAGAAACAAAAAATCAACAGAATTCATGTGGCGGGGTTAAAAACCTAGGAATTGTTTTTTTTCACTTACACAAACGCTTGGTCAGATAAAACTTTCCCAAATTAGGCTATACAGATTGCAGCTGCTACGAATTGTACATAAATTTGGGCAAACAATTCTCCATTTTGCTCCTTCAATAATAGGCCTTACTTTGGGCCCTTCCCTACCCTTTTTAAAAGGTTTTCTCATTTTTGCTTTGAGACTTTAGCGTTTCTTTTTCTTCCAGCTTCAAATCCAGGGGGGATCTTCCTTCCGTAGGGGGTCTTCCCTCACTGGGAAACGGTGACATCTCTTCTGTGTGAGCGGGGAAGGGGGAGGATGTCCAGCTCTGAGTTTTCCCCCTGCAATGGGTTTTGCCTGCAAGCTCCCCTCCCTCCACAAACTTCTGTAACCCGAAGAACACCCCGATTGGTGTAAAAGTTATAATGCAGCCTGAATGATGAAACAAAAGTGAGTAAAAACCCCTGCTCCCCCTCTTTTTTTTATTATAAGGCTGTTTTATATGGGTGGGGGAGCAGAGTCTATAAGGATGTATTATTTGATTGGGAGAGTAATCTAACGTGAGATCATAATTTCCCCGATCCTTCACATAGAGCAATTTCTGGGAAATGACATAAAAGAGGCCAGACAGCCTTAATTACACAACCACAGCCATACAAAAAA
>JAODAL010030804.1:0-49384 GCA_025379985.1 Phyllomedusa bahiana
CATAGTAGATGTTGGAGCGTCTTGCGAGTTGCAGCCCATGCCGCCATGTAATGACGGATTTTGGGAAGGCACCCCTTCCTTTCTCAAGCATGCGTTGTAAAAGCACGTCATCCTCTTTTTTTCACTGACCATGATTACACAGGTGTGCATGTAAATTATCTATACTAAAAACAATATTAATTCAAATTTCCCCGAACATCCATTGATTAAATTTAGCATAAATATTCAGAAGCTGAAATAGAATATTTGGATGTTAAATTATTAGGGACTCAAGTAGTAATACATTCCAAACAACGCTATATTCAAAACCCACAGAACGAAATAACATTTCCATCGATCAAGTCTTCATACTCCTTCAATTTTTTTATGGCATACCAAAAAGCCAAATGATAAGGGCACGTCGCATTTGTTCAGATATTGATATGTATGATCTAAACAATGATGTAACAAAAACTCTTTTAAATCTTCATCCTTTCCTCACTAGGTGGCAGCATTAATGAAAACAAGGTATCTGTATTGAGTTACAGTGTAATTACCATAACAATCTACACAATATAAATATATATGGATACATCTGTTGTGATCATATCTTAATTACAGTTCATTTCTATTACTTTTTATTTTATCTTGTCAATTGTATTAATATGAGACAGCATGATGGGATATATCAGACAGCAAGTGGTCAGTCAGTTATTGAAGGTTATATGTTGGAAGCAGAGTAAGTATATAAGGTTGGAAAAAGACACAATTCCATTGAGTCCAGCCCATAACTCTACAATGCTAATTTCCTCATTAAAGTGCATAAATCCCTTCCTGCCCTCCAAATGTGGTAATCAGAATAATTCCCTGGATCAGCTTTCTCCAGAATGTAGTGACCATAACATGTAATATTTTTTCAAGAAAGGATCTAAATGGTGAAACCCTTTTTCCCTAAAGCATGAAAATTAGCAAGTGTAAATTTTATGATTGCACAACAGAATACTTAATTTCAGAGTTTAACACAGATTTCTGTGTTGGTTCACATGTCATAATCTCTTTGCTATCTGCGTCCCATCCATTTGCACATGAAAAATCATGCATAGTTACATAAAGGCAAACTACGCACAGGCATTTTTTTATGGGTATTTCAAATGTACAATGCGGAAAAAAAACAAGAGACTTATCACTTCTTTACAGGGGCGTTGCTAGGCAGTTATATCCGGAGCTCGTGCCCCGGATATATTGCCTGCTGCCCCGAATGTTTCATTCCCTGGCCGCCCTCAACCTAACCGTAACGCAGCGCCGCATTGTTGTTCTCTTTGAGAAACCCAAAGATGCGGGTGCGCGACTACCCATTTTTAAAAAATCCGGCCCGAATGCTGCCGGAGGCACCCCCCGCTGCCCGGGCATGGTAGGGAAAAAAAAAGGGGGGGCAAACGGGGGCCCCCTTGGACTGCCGGCTGGGTGGGCCCTTTCCCCTTCAATGGGGCCTGCACCGGGGTGGGGGAGGAGGAGGCCGCAGCGTAAACCCTCAAGCTGGGCTACTGGTTGGTTCCTGGGCATGTGCGCTCCCGGGGGGCCCGGGGCTAGGGGTGTTTCTTGGGTGCTTTTGGGGGTTTTTTGTGGGAAAAGGGGAGGAGCGGGGGCCTGCAAAATGCCCTGGGCGCCGGGGACCCGGGTTGCCCCTCTTAGTCGTGAGGGCCCCCGCATGGCACGGACAGATATCAAAGGAAATTGGGCAGGGCCGCCCTTTTTAAAGTTTTTTGGGAAAACGGGGGCCTATTTAATTTTAAAAAACTGCGGTTTAAAAATCAGCGGGGCTCTGTTGGGGCCACTGACCCCCAGAGTGACAGTCTCCCCGTTATTTGGCACATTATATAATCTGACCCAAAAGGGGTTTATTTCAAAATAAAATGGGAGTCCCCGTTACTTTTGGGGTCATTGTGACCCACAGAGCTCAGCTGACGTTATTTTGCATAGGGGAGACCTGTTTCCTGGCTATAATGGGGGGGGTTTTGCCCGGCCCATATACTGGGGGGACCCCCAAAGCTAGCTATATTTCTGGGGGAAAACCCGTGGGTGGATTTTTTCTAGGGGGGGGGGACCTTGCCTGGGGAAAATACTGGGGGGGGGGGGACCTGTGCCCGGGCTATATATGGGGGGGGGACCTGTTTCCTTGGGGTATATACTGGGGGGGGGGGACCCCGGGGCCTTTTATATACTGGGGGGGGACATGTGGGGCCCGGCTATAAAATGGGGGACCTTGTTAGCTGATTCTGGGGAATCTGTTCCTGGGTTTTTTACTGGGGGGGCCTGTGTGGCTTTTTACTGGGGGACCTGTGTTATTTTATATATGGGGGACCTGTGCCTGGTATATACTGGGAGCCCCATGCCTGGCTAAAATTTTTTGGGGGGCACCGGGCCTTTTGGGGTTATAATGGAGGGGCCTTTCTGGGGGGGGACCTAAAGGATCCACCAGCCTATGGGGGGGGGAATATATAGTTCCTTTTTAATTTTTGGGACCTATATAACTTCCCCCTACCTATGAAAGGGCCCATTTTCCTTCCTAGCTATTGAACGTGCCTATATACCTACCTGCTTGGGGACCTATATATCTACCTACTTACTGGGGGGCTGGCCTACATACAGGGCCGTTCCTAGGGGCGGGCGAGATGGGCGATCGCCCGGGGCGCCGAAGCTCCGCTCCCCCGAGGGGGGCGCCGCCGGCCCCGCCCCTTGGATCACCCCTGGTAGCCCGCCTGTAGTGCGGGAGGGACGGGAGGATGTTCCCCCTCCTATCCTCCCCTGTTCAGGCGCGGGGGGCACAGCTTTCACCGGCCCCCCTGGCGCGGGTTCCTCGGCCCGGGGCTCTGCCACCAGGGGAAAACCCGGGGCTGCGTGCAGCGGTAAGGGTTGGTAGTCACGCCGCTTTTCAAGCTCAGAGCTCCCCCCCACTGAGCAGCCCCGGCCGGGACCGGGGACGGGTGGTTTTAGTTATTTTTTAATCGCCAAAGGGGGGGTACAGGACCAGGGGGGGCTTTTTACTGGCCAGAGGGGGCTATCACTGGCTACAGGGGGGTATCACTGGACGGGGGGGCTATCCTGGCTACAGAGGGGACAATCATGGCTACAGGGGCTCATGACTACGGGGTGCATCAGGTTCGGGGGGGATCCCCTGGGTACAGGGGCATCCCGGCACAGGGGGGCATCATGGCTAAGATGGGGGTATCTGGTACAGATGGGGTTCACTGGCTCGATGGGGAATTTTACTGGGTCAGGGGGGGGATCTTGCTACGGGGGGCATCTCTGGCTACAGGGGGGCATCTCTGGTACGAGGGTGTTTTCATGGTACGGGGGGGCACCCCCTGGCTACAGAGGGGGCACATCACTGGCTACAGAGGGGGCTACACTGGTAAGAGGGGGACACACTGGGGTACAGAGGGGGGACATCACTGGCTACGAGGGGGCAAATCACTGGTACGAGGGGCACTCATGGGTACAGGGGGCACATCCGGGGCAGGGGGGACACCTGGTAAGGGGGGTCATCACTGGCTCGGGGGGCTATCACTGGTCAGTGGGGGCTATCACGGTACAGTGGGGGTATCATGGCTACAGGGGGGCTTTTCACTGGTACAAGGGCGGGTCTGGCTACAGGGCGGCCCCTGGCTTCTTTATAAGACCCCCATACTGTTGGGGGGTTTTCCTCCTTACCTACGGGGGGCCTATATGGGAATATGGGTGACTCCTCCTCCCCCACACAGGCACCTGGCTTTTCTTCATAGGAAAGCAATTGTTGGAGGATGGGGAAAACCCCAAATGTTTTCCTATTTGGGGCCACCTTTAGTTAGGTGGTATAAAACCCCCTCCCCCCCCCAGGTGGGAAAATTTGAGTGGAAAGTGAGGTTAAAGGTTTGTGTGGAAAAATTTCTGCAGAGCATTTGGGGCCAGGAGAAGTCCTATGGGGTTTGGGCCGGATGGAAAAGTTCCTGGAGCACTTTCTATCCCGCATTAGTCAGTATTATTTGGTCCTTAAGTGAATTTTATTGGATTTAGATTGTAGGATTTTTTTTAGTAAAACATACTATGGAAATTTTTGTCCATGTATGGGTTGATATTCTCCCCGTGTGCTGTTTTTTTGGGGTTTTTCTGTTCATATGTGGGTGAGAGGCTTTTGAAAAAGTTTTTTGTGGGGGTTGATTCTCATTACATGCATGTGATTTTAGGAATGGATTTGGGACACGTGGGAAAAAAAACTAAGGAACTACACTTTTTCGTAAAAACCATCATCCACATTTTACGATGTGGCGTAAAAAAGTGGGGTGAACCCATCCCTACTGAGCAAAACATAAACCCGGGGGCCCGGGCCCGGGTGTTTTAGGACCCTTGGGGAAGGCCCCTTTTTTTAATGCAGAATCAGTTTGGTTCGTCAGGGACCAAATCATGGATTGCCCCCTTAAAAAGGATTGACGCAACAGTTCCTTTCCTGCCGGGATACCTATAGGATGTTCGGAAACTTCTCAGCGGCGTCTAATGGATGAGAAATGGTTTAACGTCCCTGTTACTCTGTCGGGGACCTTCGCAGCGGATTCATGGCCCCCCTTTGGTTACATGGCGCTGGAACCCTTGTTTTTTCTATTTTACTATTCGCCCAGGCAGGTAAAATGTGTAAATATAAAGGTTCAACTCCCCTTTTTTCCCATTTTAAAATAAAAACTAATAAGAAATAAAAAAAGGAACCTTATTATACCCCCGGTCCGAAAAAAATTGATGTTTTAAAAATTTTAAACAAATTAATCCCATACCTGAAAACCTTTGAAAGAAAAAAAAACTCCAAATCCAAAACTGCGTTTTTTGGTCATTTTGCGTCCTTTTAAAAATTTGGAATAAAATGATAAAAAAGGTTGGATGTATTCCAATGGACCAATAAAAAGACCTTTTGCCTGCAAGATATGTCCCTCCTATGTCCATAGGAGAAGTCAGAAAATGGAGGCGGGGAAAAATTTTTTGGAAAATAGAATTTTTTTTTCGTACCAAACAAAATGAAAACCCCTCATGGTATTGCGGATTTGTATCAACCCCTGTAATACATCAGTTCAGTACCCCCCCTTAGGCCTCCCCCCCCCTTTTAGTCGGGGGAAAAATTTTCAGCATCACATCCGGCCAAAAAATTCTCCTCCGGCCCCCCAAAGATTTCCCCCGGACCGAGCCCCTTCCAGTCGATGAAAAAAATGTCATCCCCCCCCAAATTGCTTCGGGCCCGGTTTTTCCTTCACAGCAAACCGTTGTAGGCTTCGGCTGTAGGGAAGGGGAAACCCCTTTCGAGGAAGCAGTTTCAGCACAAGGGTTCAAAGAGATACATGGAAAGGAATTTGGGATCCGCATGGGGGGAGGGAGCTGGAGCTTGGAAAAGGGTTTAAATTGCTCCAAGACCTCGAATGGCCCCCAGGAAACGAGGGCCCAGCTTGTAGCTGGGAATTTGAACCGAATATATTTGCAGACAGCCAACCTTGTCCCCGGAGCAAAGGCGGTGCCGGTCCCCTTTTTTCTTGCCCGCCTGGGCCTTCATGCGGACCGCTGCGCTGTAGGGCTGCCGTTTGTTCCAGAAGCTGTATATTGAAAGGGATCCACAGGGGGAAAAACCTGAGGATGAGGCCGGGGGGGGTGGGGAGGGGATGTGTCCAAGATACATTGAGGGGGGAGGGGCCCCGGCCCCGATCGATTGAGGAGTTGTATGAAAAACCCCGCTGGGGGCAGTGGGTTGGCCAATCATCCTAAATGGTGGGAAAGTGGGTAAATAACTCCCCTGGAAAATTTAATCTTTCCCCGGGGACCTTTCCTGTGGTGTATTCAGGGGGCAAATTTCCACTTCATTGTAACGGAGCTAGTGCTCGCCAAAACCCTGGAAAAAAAACGAAATCCCGTCCGGCATGTGTTTGGCTTTCGTGGAACGGAAAAGAAGGGGGTTGACGAGACGGGGCAGATGGTGCCCGGAAAAAGGACAAAGGGGGGGACATTTTCGATAAGCGGTCCGTGACCACCCAAAATTTTAAATTATTCCCAAAGAGGGGGGAGGTCTGATGAAGTCCATCCCCAATGTGTTCGGGGGGAGGGGAGGGGGCCCGGTTGCAGAAAAACCAAAACGGGAGTGGGGGGGGGTCTTGTTGTGGGCCAAAAGTGGTGCAGGCCTCCCAAATTTCTAGTGTCCTGGGCTAGGTCTGGCCCCAGTAGAAATGTGAGATCCTGATATGACCTTCGGACACCTGGATGCCCTGCCACCAACAATCAATGTTAGGACTCTTCTCCGAAGGGCCGGGGGTACATACGTTTTGGAGGAATCTGTTGGAGGCGCACGGGAGTTCGCGTTGGGACCAAACCCTCCGGGGGTATAATGTACTGTGGCCCAGGTTCCTCCCCAATGACGCCTGATGCGCGAGAGAGAGCATCGGCCTTAATGTTCTTCTCCGCAGGACGGAAGTGAATCCGGAAGTCAAACCGAGAGAACAAGAGGGACCACCGGGCTTGTCGGGGGTTCAGGCGCTGAGCTGACTGGAGGTATTGGAGATTCTTGTGGTCGGTGTACACATCAAATGGATGACTTGCTCCCTCCAAGAGATGACGCCATTCCTCCAGGGCCATCTTGATGGCAAGCAGCTCCCGGTCCCCGATGGCAATTCTTCTGGGCAGGCGAAAACGTTTGGGAGAAGAACCCACAAGTTAGTGTCTTCGGCTTAGGACCTTTTTGAGTGAGGACTGCCCTGGCAGCCACGGAATAAGCTTCTACCTCCAATGCAAAAGGCTTCTCGGAATCCGGACGCCTCCGGCGACCAACATCTTCGATTGGCCTTCTTCTTAGTCAAAGCCACGATGGGAGCCACCAAGGTAGAAAAGTGGGGGATAAACTGCCGGTAATAGTTGACGAACTCGAGAAAGCGTTTTATGGCTCGAAGTACAACCGGTCGCGGCCACTGCAAAACAGCCGACAACTTGGTAGGGTACATTCGCAACCCCTTGTTGGAGACGATATACCCCAGGAAGGGCAAACTGGTCTGGTTTGGGAAAAAGACTTCTCCAGCCCTTGGCATAACTAGGGGATTTTTGCGCATGCGCCCGGCAAAACACTTGGCGTACCTGGTGCGTGGGTCGGTAGGTAGGGAGAAAATCAGGATATCATCCAGGTACACAATGACCCAGGTGTAAAGTAGATCCCGAAGATATCATTGACGAACTCCTGAAAGACGCCGGGGGCGTTACACAGACCAAACGGCATCACAAGATATTCGAAGTGCCCGTCTCGGGTGTTGAAGGCTGTCTTCTACTCATCCCCTTTTCGAATCCTTATGAGGTTGTAAGCCCCATACAGATCCAGCTTAGTAAACACCGGAGCCGGTCGAAGAGTTCCGAGATCAGCGGTAGAGGATACCGGTTCTTTACTGTAATTTATTAAATCCCCGGTAATCGATGCAGGGGCGCAAAGATCCGTCCTTCTTCTGCACGAAGAAAAATCCAGCTCCCGGGCCCGGGCGAAGAGGATTTACGGAATTTAACCCTTTGGTTTTTTTCTCCGGGTGAGGCCGACATGGCCTTTGGGGCTTGGGACAAAACAGGGGGTAAAAACCCCTTTCCCCGGGGGGGGGAGGGACCGGCCTGCTTCTAGAAAACAAAATCCCCAAAGTCCTGGTAAATTTTGTGGAAAAAACCTTTCAATGGCTTCCCAAGGAAAAACGAAATGGTGGAGCCCCAAAAAGGGGGGGTGGGGTGGTTGCAGCCAAACGCGATTCTGACAGGGCCGGCCCCCCGCCCAAAAAACCTCGCCCGTTCTCCCGTTCCCGCGTTTGGGGGATGACGTTTCAGCCGGAACCCCCCAAAAAATCGCCGAAAAAAAGGAAAAAGAGGGGAGGAAAAAAGAAAGAGATTTTTTCTTTAGGGAGGGCCCCCCACATTAAAAGGGGTTCCGAATCGGTCTTGTAAATGAAAAGGTTTTGCTTAAGAGTCCCCGCTGACTGAGGGAGAACCCGCGGCCTTCTAGGGGGAACCAAACCCGGGGGGATTTCCGGGGGGAAAACCGGGTGGGGAAAGAAATTCCGGGGTTTCCAGGTTTTCCCGGAAGGCGGGAACCTGAACCATTTATCCCCCCAAAGGGGGGGAGAACCTTTTTTGGCCCTGTTAACCGGGGAGGGGGGGAATTTTCACCCAGAGACGCCCTCCCACGTTCCCTAGGGGCAAATTTTTCCCAGATTCTGGGGTCGTAAGGGACAGTTTCCCATGGAAAAGCTTTTGGGTGGCACAGAAGGGACCCTAATTTCCACTGGGGGATTTTGGGGCCCTTTTTTGCTCCGGCAAAAAAGGGCTCTGTCAACCCGCAGGGTCCTCGGAGGAGGCCCGCGGAAAACGGCAGAGGGAAAGGGCCCCTGGAAACCGGAGGGCCCGACGAGGCATTTTTGGGGGGAACCCCAACCAACTTTTCCCCCTCTTGCGGATCTCTTCCGTCGGGTCGGTTGGGAAAAAGGGAAAATCAATCCGGGGGTGGCAAGGGGAATTGGGCACTTTAGAGAACATCCCTTTAACCCCGTGGATAGACCCTTCTTGAAAAGGGGGGCAGAGGGCAGCGTCAATTTCCAAAGGGAAACTCCGAACCCCGGGTACGGAAAATGGAACCCCGTTGTCACCAACTGAGGACTGCTTTGGGGAGATTAGGAGCGGGGGTTTCTGCTTTAAAAAGGGCCCGTCGGGGTTTTTTTAAAAAACGCTGTGAAATTCCCCCAAGGGAAAGTTTGCGATTAGTTGTACAGGGCGGTTCTTTTCCCAAAGTGGGTAAGGCCCTTTTAAGGGGCCCTTTTCCCGAGAGCCCGACGGGCCACAAAAAAACCAAATTGGAAGGGTTGGGGGCCCGGGAAAATTTGGGTTTTTCCCTTAAAATCCCCATTTATAGAGCACTGTGTAATGAAAAACCCACCAGTTAGGGTCCCCCAGAACTTGGGGGTTATGGTAGCCGGAGGTTGGGGGCCAAACCCCTTGCGGGGGGGAACAGCTGACGGGGGAGGGGGAAACCAAATTTTTGATGGCTGGGTTTCTGGGCCCGGAAAATGCTGCAACAGGGGAAATCCCCTGATTTTAGTTGCTGCGCAAACCCGTGCGAACTGCTGGCAACGATTTGCGCCAAAATTCCCCGTCGCCGGGGCTTTGGGGGCCTCCCGGGGGGATCCATTTGGCTGGATTTTCCTGTAAAAAGGGTTTGGTAGTGGATCCCCTGGACCCCCGATGCGGGGGTGGTAAAACCCCCACCAGGGAGTGGAGTCTTTGTTTGGGCCCCGGGTTTTTAAAGGGCCCGTCGCAAAAACGGGCCGGGGTTTTTCTTTCCGGGGGGAAGGGTTTCCCGGTGTACCCCCCGACGTGACTTGTTTGCAGTGGCAAACCGAGGGGATAGCGTTGGTTTCGAATCGGGGAGGGAAAATTGTTGTCGGGGACAGGCGGGTAGGTTTAGGGCAGGGGGGCAAAGGTTGTGGTGCGTTTGGGGGAAAGTTTAAACGAGAAGGTTCGGTACACGGAAATTTTAGGACAAGGGAAACCCCCAAAAAATAATCGCCCTTTTTTTTTTTTGGAAAAGGAATAAAAAATTTCCGGAGGGGGCGTGCGGAAAGGGTTTTTTAAATAAAATAGGGTCAGGGCGGCTAATCAACCAATTTACGGTGCATGGCCTTTAATTTTAAGAGAGCTGGCGGGGGAAAACGCTTTTAAGGAGTTGGGGCGTGGTGCCCATCGGCGAAGATGGGGGAAGGAACGGAGCGTTTGGGGGTTTAAATGTAATGCTGCTGGGGCCGGGGTGAGCCCAGGCCGGCCCTGGCCAAAGGCCGGGCCCCTTTTTCCCCCCAATAGGGGAAAGGTTTTAGGGACATGCAGGAGCCGGGGTGGTTTGGAAAGGAAAAGGTGGGGGTGATGGGGGATGAGGAGAGGGTTATAGTTTGGGTTGGCCTTTCTGGGATTGCGCTTAAACTCTGGGAAATGAGGGGAAAACATGAGAGGCAAGGGGGTGGGAGTGTTTTGGGGACCCGAGGATGGTTTTAACTTGTCAGGTCACCGGTGGGCATGGGGCCCTTCCCCAGGAAAAAGGTTAATCTCTGGGCTTCCCCGTGTTCTCTCTCTCTTTGTGGGCCGTGTAAAGGGGTTTAAGGGGGTGGGGGGGTTTCCCGGTGTAAGGTGGTCGGTGGTATATCGACGTTTTAGTTTTTCCCCCGGGGCCAAACCCCAAAATAACGGGTGTCCCGGGAATTTTGGCCCCTTTATGGGCGGTTTTGGTGCAGGGGAAGACAAACCCGGGGACAAGGAGGGAGGCAGTTTTAACAATTTTTTTTTTTACTGAGAACTCAAAGGGGATTGAACCGTCCCGTTGAAAACGTTTTTAAAAATGGTTGGGCCCTTTAATGGGTTACTGTGGCCCGGGTTTTTGGGGAGAGGTGGTGTTTTGGAGAGCGGTTGCCTTGGGCCTGGTCTGTCAATTTCGGGGTGGGGGCGTGGGGGCCATATGAAACCCTTTTTTGTCTTTTCCCAAAGGAGCATGAGTCCCTTTCCCCTCTGTTGGTTGGGGTTTCTGCCCGGGGGTTTCTAGGGGCCCGGGCCCTTTAAACCCCAACTTTTCGGTTTTAAAAGGTAATCCCCCGGGGTTTCCCCCTAATATTAAAACCCCGGGGTCTGCAGTAATTAGATGGTAAGGGCCTCGGGTTTTCTTCGTTTCCCCCTGCACTCAATTTTTACTTAGGGCTCCTGGGTCATTAAAGGGGTTCCCCTTGACAGTAATTTAAATTTCCTTGTTTTTTTGTTGATGCTCCTTAGATCTCTCCCCCCTCATGTTCTCCTCCTTCTCCTTTTTCTCTTTTTTCCCCCCTTTTAAAAAATTTAGCCGGTTCTCTGGAATATCAGGGCCCGTCAAAGAACGCAAGGAAGTCCCTGCACATCTGAGCAAAAAGCTAAAACCCTGACCCCCTTTCTCCCCGTTACAGCCCAGGTTTTGGTTCCAGCCCGTTTCCCCCCCCTTTTTTAAAATTTTTCTAGAATAGCTGGGGAAAAAACTTAAATTGTAAGTTTTCCTTTTTAAAAAACCCGTAGGTGTCCCCGCGGCCCTTTGTGTTTTTAGTGTTTTAAGGTTTTTAAACCCCTTCCCCTGCCTGCAGATAAAATTTTCAATAAATTTTTATTTGTAAATTGCAAGAATATCACATATCAAAACCAGTTGGGGACAAGGTTTCATTTAAGGGGTAGCCACAGGAATTGCGCTCTGGTTAAAAACTACATATTCCCCTCTGAAAATTAAACCAAACCCCGGGAGGGCTGGGGTGAGGATGGAAAAATGGAAAAAAAAATTATTTAAAAGGGACCTTACCCCCTTTAAAATAGGTTCAATAGTTTGGTTGGCGTAGCAAATTTTTAAATGCAAATAATTAAACAATTGGTTTGTTATGTGGGCCCCCTGCCCAAAAGGAAAAAAATTTTCAATTGGCAATTAGCTAGGTTTTTATATTAGAGTGGGTTCTGTTTTAAACCCCATGTAAAAAAATGGCTGCCTTTTAAAAGTTGTAAGGGTAAATTTTGGGGGGTTTGGGGAAGCCTCAGTAAAACAAAAGGGCCAGGGGGGGAGGTGTTTCCATAAATTAGGAAAATCCCCCTTTTAGAAAAAAACGTTTGTTTGGCTCATGGAAATAGGGAGTGTCCCTTTGATTTCTGGGGTTTTGGGGAAAAAACAATGAATTTGGGGAAATACATGGCAGATTATAACTATTTCAAAAGTTTTGGGGAACTTGGCTAAAAACCCCGGACATATCTTAAAAGTTATTTAACTTAAAACAAGGGGACTAATGGGTTTTAAAAATTTGTTACTTTTTAAAATTTTCTCATCAAAAAAATGGGCAAATTTTTAAAACAAAAAAAACAATATGGCCAACAAGGCCTAAAAAAATTTTTGGGGGGTTTGCCCGTAATCTGGGAAATTAGGGAAAGTTTGTATTGATTGGAGGGGATCCCTTTAGTTGTTCTTTTGTTTTTAATGGGGTGGTTGGTCAAAACTAACAGGGTTTGTAGTTTGTTTTCTTCTCTTTAGTCCGGGTTTTGGGTGGGAAATCTTGGAGTGGGAAGTTTAAAAATGGGCCCCGAAAATTTTAAAAAGGGGGCAAAAAAATGTGGTTTGGGACAGGAACAGAAGGCTCTGAAATTTTTCTGGGCTGTAGACTAGGTTCCCTATCTTTGAAACTTTTGTGGGAAAACTTTTCCCCTTTTGGCAAAGTTTCAACCGTTTTCGGTGCCCGGTTTGAGGTTTCTCTTTTTCCCTTGCCCAAATTGTAGACCCTCACGTTGGATTTGGTTTGCCACCCAAATTTTTTGTAGGGGTTTTGGGTTCCCTTTTTGGGGATTTATTGTTTTGGTTTTTGGTTTTTTTAGCCAAACTTTTATTCCTTTTTGCAATGGTCCAAACGAGCATGTAGGTTTTAATTTGTTCCCTTGCTTTTCGTCTTTGCTTCTTCCATTTTAATTTGGGAACAATTCCTTTGTTTTTTAGAGGTTTTTTTGGTGGTCTTTTACCAGGTGATTTTGGTAAAGGGTTGATTTAATTGGTACTTGTACTCCCAAGGGGCCCAAGGGTTTATGGTAACCCGTCCCTTTTGGGGCCCCAAAAATTAAGGGAAATTGGAGTTTATCCCGTAGAACAATGGACGTGTTTTGAGGGTTTCACCAATTAGGGAGTGTTTTTGGAAAAAGCTCTTTGGGAGATTGAGGGGGTTTCTCAACAAGCTTGGGTGGGGGGAATTTGGTTGATCTTCTCACAGGCCGTTACCCCGTTTGGGTGGTTTTAAACGGTTTGTTCGCAATTCTTGCAGTTGTGGTGTTGACCCTAGTTGATGGGGTCAAACTGTAACTCAAAGGGGTCCCCGATTGTTAGGTTTTGATCGGCCCGCCGTATGGTAGGGTGAAATTCTTCCAAAGCTTTTTTAGAGTTGTTGGCAGCAAAAAACCCTTTTTGGGGACTGTAAAAAAACAAATTTTTTGTAGGGGCAATATGGTTAAAGGTAGGTTTTTGTCAGACCCCTTGCTCAACTTTAATTTGGGCCCCTGGCAAAAAATTTAAGAGGACGTGGTCTTGGGTTTGGATAACGGAGCTCTTTGATCACGTTTTTCTCCCTTTTGGGCTTCGTGCCGAAAAGGGTTTTTCCCCAACCCCTTTCTCTTTTTCTGGAAAATTTCCCAATTTCCCGTAGGAAAATCCTACGAATGGTTGGGGGTTTTGGTTTTCTGTTTCCCCCCAAGTTTTAGGGGTTTGTTGTGGGGACGCCCCCAAATTTTAAATGTGGGGGATCCCCACGAGGGGTCAGCCCAAAGGGTTTAAGTCCGGGTCGCCCGAGGGTTTGGGTCAAAAAGTATTCCTTGTAGTAGACCTCGGTTGAAAAAACAAAGGGTTTTCTCTGTTCCTAGGGGTAGCAGCCCGGGTTGGATAGTCTTGACGTAACCTGCGTGGGGATCCGTCCCATTTTCAGGTAATTTTTGGAAACTTTTTAAACTTACTCTCTCTTGGGGCTTCCCGGACGGCCCCTTTTTAGGGTGCGGTTGGTTTGGGGGTTGATCTGGGATCCCGGGGGAAAGTTCCTTAAGACTGGGGTTGTTTTCCCGGTAAACAAAAGGGGTTTTAGAAGCAGGCATTTTCCAAAATTTCTCCGTTATTTTCACTGAGCTGGGTGGTTTCCCCCCCCTGTTTGGGAGGGGGTAAGGAAAAAGATTGTTTGGGCCTTGCCCAGGTGGGTATTCACAAATAACTTGAAAATTTGAAAATCTTTTTTTGCCCCTTTTGTTCCAAAGCTCCCAAGGGTTTTTCCGGGTTTAGATTTTTTTCTAGCGGTTATTGTCAGGAAGGTGAAAGGCGGGCCCGTAAGTAAATCCTTGAAATTTTCAGTTCTGCCCATTGGTGCTAAGACTCCCGTTTAAAAAAAAACTGGAATTTTTTGGTTTTTTTTCTCGGCCCTCGAGACCTCCTTGGTAGGCGATGACTTTTTTTACCAAACCTTTGCCCCGGACCAGGTAGGGGGTGGGGTAAGCAGGGCTCTTTAGGGTCGGAAAGGGGTTTGCCCGGGCAAATCCAGATGTTTTGGGAAATTTTTCTTACGAAATTTTCGGTGGATGTCCCCCTTTTGAGTTCTTGCAGAGGTTTTTGGGAAAAACTGAGGGAAATTTGGGGGAAAAGGGGAATCGGAATTGTGTTTCACCAAAACGGAAACCGGAAAGGGGGAAATCCTCACTCCTTAAAGGGGGTTGGTGTAGGGCCCGCTTTTTAAATTTCCGAGATCTTTTCCGGGTCAGGCTTACTCTTCCCCGGGTCCAAAAGTGGCCCCGGTACTTTTTCCTGTGGGTTTTGGGGGGGTGGCATTTGTTGGTTGATCTTCAGGGGCCCCTTTCTGAAACAGGATTGGGAAAACCTTACCGATGTGGTGAGTTTTTCTGAAGTCTGGAATTAGGGGGGACACATTATTCCCAAAAAAAGCGTAAAACCCCTTTTGGGAAATTCTTTGGGCCTAGCCCTCGGGTCCAAAAGCCTTTGGGAAAAAAAGCTGGGGGGTTAAATAACCCAAAAAGGCCTGCTTGGGGAAAATTTGAATTTAAACCCCTTGATGCGGGAAAGGGAGTTTTTGATTCTTTTTCCAAAGGTACTGCCAGTATCCCCTGGGAAAAGGGCCAAAGGGGAGGGGAAGTAAAAAGCTTTTCCAAGAGCCCTGAGGGACCTCAATGCGGGTTGTGGGTAGGGAAACCCTTTTGGGGCACGCTGGGTTTTGTTTTTCGGTAATCCACGGGAAAAAAGGATTGTCCCCTCTTTTCCCCCCACTAACCCCGGGGAAGGTGCCGCCCAAGGGTCTGGCTATCTGGGAAAAATTTGAATTTTCAATTTTTCCTGCAAAAGTTCTTGGGGTGAATGGTGGGGAAAGGGGAGGTGGGGGGAAAAGGGCCCATGCGCTCCCTTTATCGGGGGGGGATTCCAGTTCCCCAAAAGGTATGCTGAGCAAAGGTGGGGTTTTTCCCAAAATCCAGGGGGTGTTGGTTGTAAAGGATTTTTTGGGTTCCGGGGGTGGATGTTCAATACCCTTTTAATTGTTTCTGGCGTAAAAGGGGCTCCCAAAATCCCGTTGGTCCCCCCAGGGGGTCCCGGGGGCTTCAGTCGCGGGTTCCCAACTCGAGCAGTTTTTGGAGCAGGTAATGCCTTTTCCACTGCGATTTTTTCGAAGGTGACCTGTGGGTTTGCTTTCGCCACGCGGGGAGAAAATTTTTTGGGAGAGTGGCTGGGGCTGTCCCCAACTTTAACTTAAAACGAAACTGGCACTCGCCCCTTAGAGGACAATGATAGGCCTTTCCCGGCCACTTTCAATTTGTGCTTGTTTCCCTTTATGTATTTGGGGTTTAAAAAGGGGTTTTATAGTTTTCCCCCGCCAAAGCCCGGGGGGGTGCTCCCACACCCCAAAATACGTTTCTGCATTAGGTTGTAGAAGAATGTTTGGAATTTTTCATTTAAAAGTTTTTTGGATTTCTCGATCCCCTACTGAATTCTTGGTTTACATGATGTTCTTGTTTGGGCACTGAAAACCCCCTTTGGGGGGGGTGGCCGCGTTGGTGGGGTGAGAAGCATGCAAAAACTCAAGAAAACTACCAAAAACCCTTTTCCCCATAACAAATTTATCCCTAAAAACAAAGGTGGAAAATCATGTCTCTACTGGGAAAATTTCAATAAACCCCTTTCCCGGGCAACATAGGGGTTTTTTTTAACCCGAATAGAGGGTCCAGTAGCCTTGAAGGGGGGGGGGGGTGGCCGAATTTCCAATTTTAAATTAAGCCCGGGGGGTCAGGGGGGTTTAATTAAATTTACACAAATCCCCGTATTGTTCATAAGCATTTTTCTGAAAGGGAAGTCATTTAGACCCCCTGTCCAAAAAGGGCCCAAAAGGGGGACTCATTAAGGGGTTTGAATTTTTTTCTGGGGAGGACGAGAGGTACCCAGGACCCAGGCGATTTTTGGATGGACCCCCGATTGCTGTTCCCCAGGGGTGGTCCCCCGCCCCCCCGGGGGGCGGGTTTTAGTTTAAAAGGAAGCTTTTTGTCCGCAGGTTTTCCCTTTCTTTTTTTTTGGCCCCAAAAAACCGAAAAAGTAGGGGTTTGGGGGGGACTTGCCCCTTTTTGGTTTAGTAAAAGGAGGTGGGCCCCCGTTAAAAAAAGGAGGTGGTGCATCTGGAAAACCCCCTGGGGGGGATTTTTCCGGAACACTGGTGCGTGGGGCCCGGGGGGGTGCGAGGTCATTAGCGTTTTCAGGGGAGTTCAACAGTTTTGGGCCCAAGGGGAATCAGGTTTTCTCTGCAAATGGGTTTTCGGGATTTTGGGGGCAGGGCTTTTGGGAGCCTGGGGGCACGGGTGGGGCCCCTTTTGAAGGAAGAAAGAAACAGGGGAAAGGCAGGGGGTTTTGGCAGAGTGGACTGCCTGAAGGTTGGGCGGGCCCCCCGGGGTGTTTCCCCTTTTTCTTAAAAACCCCGAACGCCATCCTTCTGAATTTTGGGAAAAGGGGAGTGGGGGTGCTGTTGAAAAAAATTCTCAGTTGACCTTTGGGTGTTTTCAGAGTAGGCCCCCTTATGGAAAGCTTTAACAAGGTTTTGGGCTTTCTTTTGGGGCCCCCCAGAGGGGGTTTCCCCTTGGATAATGGTCCATGGTTTGGTTGGGAATATGAAATTGTCTTGAGTGTTTTCCAGGTTTTTGGGGCGGGCCCTTTCCTCCCCAAAGGGAACAACTAAATTAAAAAAAAAAACCCTTGACAAAAGGGACGGGGGAAAAAGTCAGGTTAAATTTTATTTCCAAAATCCCCGAACCCCCCAACAGAAAAAATATGGATTTTGGTTGTTGGGAATTAAAATTTTTGTTTTTTCCCGGAAAAAGTTTTAAAAACGTAACTTTTTTAAAATTTTTTTTTAGAAAAAAAATTTTGCCCCCCCCCCCCCCCCCCCCCCCTTTTAGCAAAACAGACTCCCTAAGGGTTTAATGAATTTGGGTATATTAATACCCAGCCCCCTTAATAAAAATTGGGTGCCCAAGGGGAAAGGGGATAAACTTTCCCTATAATCTCCCTTTGGGAAAGTTTGACACAAAAAATAAGGGGGGGAAACACTCGCCCCGAAGAAGAAAGGGGGACCCCCAAGAGCGGGTTGGGCTTCCCTACAAAATGCCCACCTTACCAAAAATCACCAATTTTTTTAAATCCAAAAATGTTTTTGAAACCCCCTTGGCTCTTCCGGGGGAAAAGTTTGTGCTATAGCAAAATAACATTTAACCCAACAATGCAGGAAATTTTACAAGTATCACCCCGTGGGAAATTGCAGAACAAAAACCCATGTAGCCCACCGAGCGTAGGCTCCTGGTGTTCTGGAAAAAGGGTATGTAGCCCGCCGTTACCTCTTACTATTGGAAACTTAAATAGGCCGGGGGAAAGGGTGTTTCCGGTCTCTCGGTCTGGTCACTCACCCCATCCGTTTGTGACGACTTCCCCCAAAACCCCGCCCAAACCCGGGGGTCATTCCCCCCTTAACAGGGAAAAGAGAAGAAAAAACGCCCTTGGAAAAAAAGAATCCCTTTCATGCAGCAATGTAATTGCCCTACTACTTCCCCCGAGAAGACGGAGTATGACTGCACCCCCCCTCAGTGTGGTGCTGTAGGTAAAAACCGTAAAATCTGTTATAAAGTGGGGTCGGTTTTTCTTGCCCTTTTTGGGGGAGACATTCTGTTGATCTTAATTATGCCGCCACGCATAGAATTATCAGTGAGAATTTTCGTGGGTTTTTTTGGGCATGTCATTAATATTACAATAAACCAGAAAGAATGCCGGGGCATAAAAACAAAAGAAAAAGAAAAAAAAAAGAAAAAAAATACTAATCACCCCCTATCATAGAGAAGGTAAAAAAGATGTTTGTGAGTGTTTAACAATTGACCAATATGAATTGTTATAGCATCGTCAAATAAGGGGGTTATGTGATATTCTACAAGTAACACTAAAATTTAGCTGTTCATTCAGTCCTGTGGATATGTGTTCCAAGTGTAGACCAAAAAGTCCCCCGTCAAGAGGTCTAAATCCAAAATTTCCTTTCCCTGTGTTTGGGGGGGTATAAAATCTTTCCCCTTTTTTTTAAGATCTCCAAAATGATCCCCCATGCATTTTCCAGCCCTTTTTTGTGTGGGGGTTCTTTTTCTACAATACCTCAGGTGTTCACCAAATCTTTTCTCAATCACAGGGGTTTTGCTACTATTCTAATCCGCAGAACATTTAAACGATATCTACCCCACTAGAGCGACAATTGATAAAATGTTTGAGGAAAATTAATTTTCCTGTCTCAGAGTTCAAAAATTTTTTCCTAAAGGGGTGCGCACAAAATTGATCCATACATCTATACAGCCCTTAGGGTTGTTGCCAATTACATTGTTTCAGTTGGAGGGAGCACAAAATGACTCTTTACTAGTTTCCTTTAACTTTTGCCTTTCCTAATTGTATTGCGGGGGGGGACCTACCCTTTTTTTATGGACCGTGATGACTACAAAAATATGTGCAACAGACTGTTAAGTGATCGTACTTGTTATGAAATTTTGAGAAAGGATCCAACAGATGATTTTAAGCAAGAATTGCTTGCAATTCACTCACCTGCAAAGTCTAATGATCTAATTAATGTCTCAGAGTTCGAATTTCTATTCCCTAAATTCCCACGTATAGCGACTTTTTACAGTCTCCCCAAAATCCACAAGGGGACTAATCCTTTGAAAGGAAGACCTATAGTCTCAGGGATGGGGTGTCTCACACAGAATTGTGGAATTTATTTAGATCAGGTTTTACAACCTTTTGTTGAGTCTTTGTCGTCCCACACACGGGACACTATGGACTTTTTGAGAAAATTGGATGGCGTTATGACATCAGAAGATAGCTTCTTAGGAAGCATCGATGTAGAGTCACTCTACACATCCATACCACATGATCTCGGGGTAAAGGCGGTGGAGCATTTCCTCAAAAGTAGAGGTCAACAATTTGAAGCCCACAACAAATTCATACTAGATCTGTTGAATTTTGTTTTAACAAAAAAATTTTTCCTTTTCAATGGGAAAATTTACCATCAATTAAGAGGAACCGCCATGGGCAATTCTTGTGCCCCGAGTTATGCTAATTTATATCTAGGATGGTGGGAGGACTGTATAATTTTTGGAGATGACCCCTTGAGATACGTGGAGAATGTCGGTTTCTACACTTGATATATAGATGATATATTCATCTTATGGAATGGGAAGAGGGAAGAATTTGTTGAATTTGTCAAAATCCTGAATTTGAACAATATAGGGTTAAAAATTACATATGAATTACATTCTCAACAACTTCCTTTCCTAGATGTTATGGTATTCAAAGGAGGTGACGGAAGATTGAAGACTTCAATTTTCCGCAAAAAAACAGCAAGTAATTCACTTCTTCATTGAACTAGTGGACATCCCTATCCTCTGAAGAAAGGAATCCCACGGGGGCAATTCCTACGTTTACGTCGGAATTGTTCCTCTAAGAATGAGTATGTCAATCAAGGTAAAGGTCTCTATCAGAGATTTAAAGAAAAACAATATCCAGAAGGCATTTTGAAGGAATCATATCGATTGGCACTGGGAACGGATAGGAGCCACCTTTTGGTTCCTAGACAAAAGAATAATGAATCACAAACAGGGATTCTGAGAGTGATAGGAACTTTTGATGAGGCCTCCAGCGAGATAAGGAACATCTTAACAAAACATTGAGATATCCTATTGATGGATCCAGACATTAAGGACAAAGTAGGTTCCTCCCCGCTCACATTTGGGAAAGGCAAAGTTGAAGATAGACAGTAAGAGTCTTTGTGCTCCCTCCAACTGAAACAATGTGGTTGAGCAGACAACCTAAGGGCTGTTTCAGATGTAGTGGATGCATATGTTGTGCGCACCTTGAGGAAAGACTTTTTTGAACTCTGAGACAGGAAAATTATATTCCATCAAACATTTTTTTCAATTTTTCGTCTTGTGGGTAAGTTCTATCGAAATTTAAATGTGCCCTGGGATTAGAATATGTAGGCAAAACCACTCGTGAGTTGAGAAGAAGATTTGGTGAACACCTTAGCGATATTCGTAGAAAAAGAGACACCCCACTATCAAAACACGTCTGGAAAATGCATGGGGGATCATTTGGAGATCTTAAAATAATGGGGATAGATGTGATACCCCCAAGCGACAGGAAAGGAAATTTGGATTTAGACCTGCTTAGACGTGAGACTTTTTGGATCTACACGTTAGGAACTACATATCCAGCAGGACTGAATGAACAGCTAAATTTTAGCTGTTACTTGTAGAATATGCACATAAGTCCCTTATTTGACGATGCTATAACAATTCATATATGGTCAATATTGTTTAAACACTCAGCATAACATCATGTTTACCTTCATCTATGATATGGTGATTAGTATTTTTTTCTATTTTTTTCTGTTTTCTTTTGTTTTTATGCTTTCCGTGCATTCTTTCTAGGTTTATGTGTCATATATATATGACACTGCCAAACAAGACCACGTAAATTCTCAGGCTGATAGAGTCTATGCTGTAGGCGGCATAATTAAGATCGACAGATATGTCTGCCCAATATGGGCATAGTAAACCGAGTCCCACTTTTAACACATGGTTACGGTTTTTTACCTACAGCATCCACACGAGGGCGGTAGCATCCAGTCCTGTCTTTAGGGGGGAAAGTAGTATGGACAATTACATTGCGTGCATAAAAGGGATTCTTTTTTTAAAACGGGGTTTTTTTTCTCTTTCCCCGTTTAAGGGGGGAGTGACGCCCGGCCTGGCCGGGGTTTGGGGGGAAAGTCGTCCAAACGGATGCGGTGAGTGATCCATGACCGGGGGGGATGCCGGAAAACACCGCTTCCCCCGGTTTTTAAGATTCAATAGAAGATGGTAATGGGGGCATACCCTAGCCTTCCAGGACCCAGGCCCCTACGCTGGTGGTTACATAGGTTTTGTTCTGAAATTTCCCCCACTGGGTGAGTATTGTTTCCTTTCAGGGGGGGGGAAAAATGGCTTAAAATGGCCATACTTTATATTCATTCTGTCGGGTATGGTGAAAAACCCTTAAATTTTGGTTTGTCCCCAAATGGTTGTTGTATATATATTAAAATGTACTTCTTGGGGTTTATTTTTACTTTATTCATTCACATTTTTGCTTTATGCACTTTATGGCCCCCAAAGAGACCAAGGGAGGGTCAAAAATTTTGGGTTGTGCAAATCGGTGATTTATTGGTAAGGTAGGATTTTTTTAGGGATAGTCTACGCATCTTTGGGGGTCCCCTCTTGGGGGGGAGTGCTCCACCTTATATTGGGTGCAAACATTCTGGGAGTTAAAGGGTTGTTTTTTCCCTTCTTTGTTGGCAACCCAATTATGATATATATAGGGGGGCATTTTTGATATACCCTTTCAAAATCATAGGAGTCTGCTTTGTAAAAATCTTTTAAATTGTGAAGTAAAATTAGTTTTTAAATTTCGGTAATCTGCACACTCCATTTTTTTTAAAATAAAGCCCTCAAAAAACTCCGTAATCCCACAAGAACGCGCTTTAACTTTGGCTGTATTTTTGGATATTCCCTTTCGGGCCTCTTCTTTGGGACCTGATTTTTTATCTCTCTAAAGCACCCCTCAAATTTTCCCCACAAAATTTCTCTTTCTGTTCTTGGGGGTAAAGGATACATCCTGAAAGTGGCACATCTGTTTTTGAGCCCTGGTATTAGGCTCCGCGGTACCGGGGGAGGGGAGCACCCCTGTAGTAGGGTGGTGAGAGGCAAAAAATTGGGGGGCCCCAGGGGTTTTGGGGCCCGGGACTGGGGAGTCGCTGTCACTTGAAGAACTTGACATGCCGCACTTTTCCTGCTTCCTGCCGCAGTACACAGTACTGTCTCTTTAAGATGAGCGCACACAGTGGAATGTATGACAGGCTTTCCGCACACACAGAACAACGATCACTGACACAGCTGACAGGAATGGTGAGAAACTCACTGGTGTCGATTAAGTAGCAGGAGCCTAAGATGGAGGCTACCTTGTTATGGAGCGACTGGGCGGGACTCCAAGTAGGGCGCAGACTGTCACTTCCGGGTTTGAGTACGATGTATGGCCTAGGAGACACCGCACACAATTCAAGGAGCTTTACCTCCTACAGAGCTGGAACAAAGTTCCTCACAGTGCGAGAACAGCCTAATAGCAGGCTTTCAGGCAAATATTAAACACTCACAGTCTATGGAGATGCAGGGTTCCCCCTCTTTTGCGATTAGCACACACTGGAGGGTGGCTGTCTCACAGCTGAAGTGTCGGTACTTTGTGACAGGCACACAGCCTATCCTGTTCGTGACGCCAAGCAAAAACCCTTATGCAGCGAGCCGGGGTGGTGGAAGGAGAGAGTGGGAGTGATGGTGATGAGGAGAGGGTTATAGTGGCTTGGCCTCTCCTGTTTAGCGCTTAGCTCTGGAGTGAGGGACACACTGAGAGCTGCAGAGTGGGAGTGTGCTGTACCTGCAGGATGGCTTTCGACTTGTCACAGGTGGGCACGCGGGCTTCCACAGGAACAGGTTACTCTCTGGCGCTTCCCTGTGTTCTCTCTCTCTTCTGTGGGCCGCTGTAAAGGTTTAAGGGGGGGGGGGGTTGCACCGGCGTGGAAGGGGGGCGGTGGTATGGACGGGTAGTTCCCCCCCGGGCCAACCCCAAATACTGCTGTCCGGAAATATGGCCCTTGATGACGGTGTGGTGCAGTGGGACCAGACAACAGGGAGACAAGGAGGGAGGCAGTATAACAATTACTCTTTTACAGAAGAACTCAAAGGCACTTGAACAGTCCAGTTGCATACAGTTGTTAAAGCTGGTTGGCCTTGAATGGGTTACTGTGCCGGTTTTGGAGAGAGGTGGTGTGTGGAGAGACGGTCTGCCTCAGACCCTGGTCTGTCACTACGTGTGGGACGCTGGTGGGCACTATGATCCTGTGATCCTTTTCCCCAATGGAGCATGAGTCCTTCCCTCCCTATCTGATAGGGAGCTGTATGCCTTGAGGATACTCGGCCCGGGCCTTAAGCCACAACTTTCTGTTTCCTGGAGGTAATCCAGGGGTCAAAGTAAATCCTACCCCCTGAATCTGCAGTAATAGATGGTACAGAGGCCTCAGTCATCTCTGCTACCCAATGCACTCAAGTCCTTTTACTTAGGGCTCCTGATCCTTAGGATTCCCATTGACAGTAATGAAGTACCTTGTATTTTCTGTAGATGCTCCTCCAGATCTCTCTCCCTCATGTCTCTCCTCCTTCTCCTTTATCTCTTTCCCCTTCTTAAATATCAGTCAGGCTTCTCTGGAATATCAGGCCGGCTCTCAGAACAGCACCCAGCAGCCGCCCCGCCCCCTCTGAGCAACAGCCAAAACACACGGACCTCTACTCCCTGTTACAGCTAGGTTTGAGTCTCCAGCCTGCTCCACCCACTTTCTAGCATTTTCTAGAATAAGCTGGAAAGGACTACACTGCTACAGTTCCCTGTAAAAACTGTAGGTGTCACTGCGGTGTAGTGTTGTAGTGTTTCTAAGGCTTGTAACCCATTTTCTCTGCCTGCAGATAAATACAATAAACATTATATAGTAAATTGCATGACATATCACATATACAATAGCAGTTGTGGACAGGTGCCATCCTAAGCCCAGCCACAGGAATTGCGCTCTGGTATACTACAGACACGAGAGTGCCCGCAGCCTGGACCAAGGGCTGCGGGGCTACTCGTTACAGTATGTATATATGTGTATGTATAAGTGTGTGCGTTTACATGTGTATGTATATATATACATGTGAGTATTTATATGTGTATAGATGTGTGTATGTATATATATGTGTATGTATGTATATGTGTGGATTGATGTGTGTATGTATGTGTGTGTATGTATATATATATGTGTATGTATGTATATGTGTGGATTGATGTGTGTATGTATGTGTGTGTATGTATATATGTGTATACATCTGTTTATGAATGTGTGTGTATACGTGTTTGTATATATGTGTGTGTATTTATGTATTTGTGTACATGTAAATGTAACTGTATATATGTGTGTTCATGTCTGTACATGTTTATGTGTATGTAGATGTGTTTGTACTGTATATATGTGTATGTGTATATATATATATATATATATATATATATATATATATATATATATATATATATATATATGTCTGTACATGCATATGTTTGTGTGAATGTAAATGTGTATGTACTGTATATATCTGTATGTATTTTTGTGTATATACACACATATCCACACTGTAACGGCTGGGTAGTGGATCCGCTGGACCACCGCAAGCGATGGTAGTTAAGCCACGCCAGGGAACGGAATCTAAGTAGCCCCCGGTTTTCACCAGAGCCCGTCGCGAAGCGGGATGGACTTGCTGCGGCGTGAGGCTACCAGGTCGTCCCCCCTGACGTGACTTGCCTGCGGTGGCAGCCGAGGTGCAGCGTGGTACGAGTCGTAGTCCGAGAGTCGTAGGCAGGCAGGAGGTCAGGGCAGGCGGCAATGGTTCGTGGTCGTGGACAGGCAGGAAGGTCAGGGCTGGCGGCAGAGGTTCGGAGTCGAGAAAACGTAGCAAGAGGTCTGGTACACGGTAAGGCGAGAATATACTTAGGGAACGCTTTAGCTAAGGCACGAGGCAACATAGATCCAGCACAGAGTGACAGTGAGCGTAACCTTAGATAGAGGAGGCGTCTGGCAATTAGCCAATTAACGGGACACTGGCCCTTTAAATCTTCGAGAACGTGCGCGCGCGCCTCGGCCGGCAGAGGGCGCGGACGGGACAGGAACGAGGTCAGGTGAGTCCCTGTGTGCTGCGGGACCACCGCTCGTCCTGCGGACAGCGTCGCGCCCCGGGCCCAGCACACACCCAGGAGGGCAGACACGGGTGCGCCCGCGGCCCGCGGACCGAGGAGCGAAGGCACCCGTGACAGTACCCTACCCCCCTTAGGTCTCCTCCTCTTCTTAGGCCGAAGGAATCTGCGGATCAGGTCTCGGTTCAGGATATTGGACTCCGGTTCCCAGGACCTCTCTTCGGGGCCGAAGCCCCTCCAATCTACAAGAAAAAATCGCTTACCCCTGATGGTCTTCATATCTAAGATGTCCTTCACTTCAAAGACATCAGGGGATTCTAACACCGGAGACGGAGCAGCGCTCCTCTGGGAGAACCGGTTCAGGACCAACGGCTTTAGGTGGGAGACATGAAATGCGTTAGGAACCCGGAGAGACGGAGGCAGGCAGAGTTTATAGGATACCGGGTTCAGTTGTCGCAGTACTCTGAAAGGTCCCAGAAACCACGGACCTAGTTTAAAGCTAGGGATCTTGAGTCATATGTATCTAGAAGAGAGCCACACTTTATCCCCTGGGAGGAATCTTGGGGAAGGTCTTCTCCTCTTGTCAGCTTGCGTTTTTCATGTGGGCTGAAGCCATGAGTAAGGCTTGTCGGGTCTCTCGCCAGATGACACTGATATCTTGAACCTGGTTGTCCACGGCGGGGACCTCGGAGGCAGAAGCCAAGGGGAGGGGAGGGCGCGGGTGACGCCCGTAGACCACAAGAAATGGAGAGCGGCCAGTTGAGTCGGAGTCCCGGTGATTATACGAGAACTCGGCCCAAGAAAGCAATTCGGACCAGTTGTCCTGACGTCCGGAAATGAAGTGTCGTAGATACTCCCCCAAGATCTGGTTTACCCTCTCCACCTGCCCGTTTGTCTGGGGATGATATGCGGAGGAAAAATCCAGCTTGATTTGTAACCGGGAACACAGGGCACGCCAAATTTAAGACAAATTGGCCCCCACTATCAGAGCTTGGGGGATGGAAAACCAGCAGGCAAAAATGTGCGGAAAAACCCCGCCAATTGGGGGGGAAAGGGGAGCCCGGGCAGCACACAAAGTGGACTTTTTTGAAAAGGGGGCAGGCCACCCAGATGCGGATTTCCCCCGGGAAGGGGGGAAGGTCCGTATAAAGTCCATCCCTATGTGTGTCCATGGGCCCCCGGAACAGGCAGGGGGACTGGAAGCCCTGGGCCTATGGGTGGAACCTTGTTTGGGCACAACTGGTACAGGAAAGAAAAAGTCCTTGAATTTTGGGGAGCAGAGTTGGCCCCCATAGTGTCCGGATGAGGGATGGTTTTCGTACCCGGGGTTTGAGGCCCAAAGAGAGGCTATGCCCCCAACCCCAGAATTCTCTTTTGATTGCGGGGGCAATAGGTTCTGCCGGAGGAACGCTACAGGCCCAAGGGCCATGGGGACCAGTCGTTCAGGAGAAATGGTGTGAGATACTTTTCCCTCTCCGGTAATGTCAGGGGCCGGGAGGAGATGCCTTGCATTTTTCTCGGCCGGAGGAAAGTGTTTTAAAAAATCAAAACGAGAAAAAAAAAAGGACCCCCGGGCCTGGCGAGGATTTAGGTTGAGTGCTGAGGTTTTGCAGTTTTTGGGGTCTGTAAAGCGTAAACGGATTCGAGCCCCCCCAAAGATGGCCACCCCTCTAGGTCTAGTTTTTGGCCAACGCCCCGATCCCCAATCATAATTTCGTTTCCCCGAGAGAAGGTTTTGAAAAAAAACCCACATGTGACGGTCTTCCCTTTGGGCCCCTTTTGGGTCGGGACCCCCGTGCCCCCGGAAGAGGCATCACTAAAGGGGTGAAGGGTCTCTCTGGATGGGCGGCCCCAAAATAGGTGCGGAGGAGAAGCAGACTTTGTGGGAAAAACGTTCCTCGGAGATGGGGGCCAAAAATTGGATTAGCGTTTTTCTGGTGAGGACGATGGGGCCCACCAAGTAGAAAAGTGGGGAAAAACTGCCGGTAGATTTGGGCCCAAACCCTAAAAATCGTTGAATCCCCCGGACCCGAAGGTCGCCCCCACTGCTGGATGCAGAGGTTTTCGCGGGGGTCCATCTAAAGACCTCGTCAAGACTATGTCCCCCGGAAAAGGAGGCCCTGGTGGAGCAGATTTTTCCCATTTGGCATACAGTGGGTTGTCCCGCAGGCGTCGTAGGACCTGGCGTACTTGTCTGGGTGGGTCTGTAGGTAGGGAAAAAATAAATATGTAGGATACAATGATGCGGTGTAAAAACAAGTCCCGAAAACGCCCTTTGCCAAACCCCGGGAAAAACGGCCGGGGCGTTGCACACCCAAAAGGCTCACGAGATATTCGAAATGCCCGTCCCTGTGTTGAATGCCGTTTTCCATCATCCCCCTCCGAATTTGATGGGTTTTTGGCTCCATAATTTAATTTGGTGAAGCCCTTGGCCCCACGGAGGCGGTCGAAGAGCTCAGATTCGGGGGTAGAGGGTAGCGATTTTTCACCGTGATTTTGTTTAGCCCTTTAATCAATGGGGGCGAACGAAGTCTTTTTTCTGACGGAAGAAGGGGGTGGGGCAGGCGAGGGGGATTTGCGTTAACCCTTTTGAAAATTCCCCTTTTTGTGGGCCGACAGGGCCCCGGGTCTCGGGCACAAGAGGGGGATAACCCTACCCCGTGGGGGGGCTGGCCCCCCGGGAAGGAGGTTATGGGACAGCTACGGCCAATGGGGAGGAAAAATTTAGCCTATTTCTGAGAAACATCCCCAAAATCCTGGAAACTCGCGGAGACCCTGTAGAAGCCTGACGGAAAACTGGGGAGGGCGATGGACCCCGGGGTGGTGCCCCCAAACAAATTTCCTGGCACTCCAAAACCCCAACAAAGGGACTTGCCTGTCTTCGTCAAGCGTAGGGGGTGGGGGTTGCAACCAGGGTCCCCAAAAAGGATCCCCGAAGAAGGCGGGGGAGCGGGAAGGGAATTTTCTCTGTGTGCGGACCCAACACGGGGGTCACGGCCTGGTGAAAAAACCAATGGAGTCGTGAGGGACCCCCCATGGGGGAAGAGGAGAAGGCTTTTAAGGGTCCCCGGGGCAAGCGGGTAGCATGACCCCAGGGGGCATAAATAAATTTCCCGGGGGAAACCCCGATCGGAAGGCGGGGCCCCGTAGAGATAGACCCCATTCCGGGGTTACCCCACTGGGCAAAACGTGTGGAGAGGTCGGGCACCTAGGGGACGCCTCTCTACAGCCCCTAGGGTGAGCCCTTTCCCGGCGAGGACGGCGGAACAAAACCCCTTCGGGAAAAGGGTCCATGGCGAGGAGAGGCAAATTCTCCAGCCTCCAACATTCCGAGAAAATGCCCTATTTTTTCCTTTACACTTGGAGGAGCACAGGACTCTGAAATACAGGAGCCACGAGATAACCGGGGTTTGTGCCAAGTCCCCCTCCGACGGAGTCTGTGTTTTCCCCCGCAAAACGCACGTCTATGCGGTGGCTAGTGGTGGTCATAAAGGAGGTGGGGATCTCGGTGCGAGAGCGCCTTTATCTGCTTGACGCCCCTTTTTTAAATGTGGCACGAAGGGGCTCATTGGTCAGCTCGGGGCAGGGTGGGGAATTAAACCCATAACCCCCTACAGGGAGCCCCCCTTGGCGTAGATTTAGTACCCCTCTGCGGAAGTGCTCGGGGCCCCTCAAAAACGTGCGGAATTCTGTGGGGAAAGGCCGTAGATCTGCGGTCACGGGGTCTTTTCGGTCCCAAAGGCGCCCCGGGTGGGGCCTTTCGTAAAGCAGACCACCACGAACGCCCCCTTTTGACCTTTCGGGGGAAAACTGGTCGGCAATAACTCCAGGGCAGGAGCACTGGTGATAAAAACCTCTACGAGCTTCGAGTCCCCATAAACTTGGAAAGGCATGGAGGCAAAGTTTTGGCCCCACAGTTGCCAGCGAAGGGCCCGGGATAGAAGAAGACACCAGCGCAGAGAAAGGTTGTGCTGCGGACCCCCAGGAGTTGGGCTCTAGGGGACGCTGTCCCGTTGCGAGCTTGTTGCGATTTTTGCGACTGTTGGGTGAAATGGACTGAGTTCGCGTTTGGGGGGCACCTTGGCGGGACCCATGGGGGATCAAACTGAACGGCTGGGTATTGGACCCGTGGACCCCCGCAAGCGATGGTATTTAACCACGCCGGGGAAGGGATCAAAGTACCCCCCGGGTTTTTACCAACCCGCCGCAAAGCGGGATGGACTTGTTGCGGCGTGAGGCTACCGGGCGTCCCCCCTGAGTGCTTGCCTGGGGTGGCATCCGGGTGCAGTGGTACAAGCGGCCGGAGTCTAGGCGGCGGAGGTCGGGGCCGGCAAAGGGTTCGGGGTCGGGGACAGGGGGAAGGTCAGGGCGGGCGGCAGAGGTTCGGAGTCGGAAACGTAGCAAGAGGTCGGGTAAAACGGTAAGGGAAAATATATTAGGGAACGCTTTAGCAAAGGCACGAGGCAACATAGATCCAGCACAGAGTGACAGTGAGCGAAACCTTAAATAGAGAGGGTTCAATTACCAATTTTCGGGACGGGGGGCCTTTAAATTTTGAGAACCCCGCGCCTTTGAGAACGGGCACGGCGCCTCGGCCGGCAGAGGGGCCCGGGCGGGACAGGAACGAGGCGGGGATCCCCGTGCGCTGCGGACCCCCCCCCTCCCTCCTGCGGACACGTCGCCCCGGGCCCCGGGCACACACCGGGGGGGCAGGGGCAAGGGTGCGCGGGGGCCGCGGGCGAGGAGGAGGACCGGACACACAAAATCACCCCCTTTACATCACTAAAAAATAATCCGTCTGGTGTTCCCCTTTGCATGTAAAACAAAATGAGATAAATTTTATTTGAATATAAATTTTTTTTTTTACCTTCATTTGTCAGGGTTTTTGTTTTTGCTGCTGCAGCCAGAAAAAAAAAAGGGTATGTTCAACAGCATAAAAACCCAATTTTTGGTAATTCTATTCATAGAGAACTATGAGTTACGCCCCCTCTCCCCCAGCGACAATAGATTATGCCCCCCCAAAAACCCCTGTGTATGTTCACATAGAAAAATCTGACCCTACTTCGGGGCAAATTGGCTTTAAAACACCCAATGTCGGGCCACATTTGGGGGAAATCATAGTCTCATTGAGGGTTAAAATTACCTGTTCTGGGGTAAACTCAGTGAGAGCTTCAAAGGGATTTGGTCCATGTTTTTCTGGTTTCTTGCAGGAACCATGACCGTAAATAGGGTTTAGCCCTTTTCCACTGCGTGTGGCGAAACCAGGTTAAGGGGGTTTAAAGGAAAAAAGTTCGTTATCAGTTTTGGGTTTTTTTTGAAGCTTGAGCTCACTTCTGAAATCCGGGGGGTTTCTTCCCCTCCCAGCTGGGGGTTTTTTTAACTGATGACATCATCCCCCCTTCCTGTTTATGGGCTCCATGTGTCCCCCCCCCTCCACATATACTTTTTCCCTATGCATCTTGTTTTGTAAGAGCTGTTTACATACCCCGGGGTTGATTAGTCTAAACAGTCTTCTATACCTAGACATGATCTCTCCAGCTGGGGGTTTGCTACAGTTTATCCCTCCAGAACACAGTCTCCCTTCATGTTTTCATAATGCAAACCCACACACAATTCTGTGTTTTCTGATTTTAGCGTACTGAGTGTCAATGAGGAGCGTTAGTGTATGAGTGAAATTTTTGTCGGCCCCCTTTCAGCAGGGGCATTAAGGCCCCTGGGAAATTCCTCTGTTTTCTGATTTTAAAGACAGCGCAGTGTCAATGAGGAGGCGCTGCTGTATGGGGTGAATTTTTGTCAGCCCCTAATTTGAGTAAAACAGGAATTAAGCCCGTGAAAAACGGAGTTGGGGGGGGTGGGGGCAGAACAAAAGTAAATTATTGAGCCCCAGCTAATAAATGCAAGGAGGTGGGATCCGATATGCAACCCCACGGAAAGTTTGTTTACAGAAAACGAATAAGGGAATTTCCGTGAAAACAAGAAGCTTTGCCCAAAGACAACCCCTTTCAAAAGTTCAGCAATCCTACCTACCCCCCCCAACTAGGTTACCATGGCAATTTCTTTAAAACCCTCCCCATGGTGCTAGTGCTAATTTCAGAAAGAATAATATCGATGATTTTTGCAGTCTCAAGGCAATCAAAGTCATCCCACTCGACATGTCCCACGGCAGAGGCAAATAGGGGCGGTTTATCCGACCGGTTTTTTCCCGGTTGAGTGCAGTCACACGGCCCGCGAGGGGGACAGCTTTTCTCGCGATGACGGAAAAAAAAGCCCCCCCCCTTCCAATTGACATCACTATTCCGCCGAAAACCGGGGGGAAAAAATGTGCATTTCAATCCCTTTCGGCAGCCCCCGGGGGGGAAAACTCGTGCAGTGGGGGCTGAAAAATGGGTTTTCTTAGGCCCCGTTGTGCTCGTTTTTGGCCGTTTTTTTAGACGGTCGGGAAAATCAAACGCCGAAAAACGGCCACAAAACCCTGCCATGGGGACTGCACCCAGGCAAAATAGCATTTATCATTTTAACATTGGTTTTTAACACAAAATCCAAATCTATACACCGTTATCCCAGGCACAAGGGGTAAATTCCGGGAGGTAGTCGGTTGGGGCTCAAAAACCCCTGTACCCAAAACACAATATCACTTAGGTTTTTTGCAAAGGTTAGTTGTTTCCCAAGAATTTCAGTACTTTAACCCCCATAGTTTTTGAGTGTCCTGAGAACACATTTCTCATCGATACCCAAAATCCCCCAATTGCTAAACACAAAAAGTATCTGTCACTCCCAACACTAGGGCACTCACAGGACTATCTTTTTAGATTTGGTTGGGATGGCAGGTTCTCCATTTTCATATAAACCCCCCCCTATTTTTTTGAAACATGTGGACCCTTAAACCAAGCCTTTTTCACCGTTTTTTTCACCCATGCACCCAAAAGATTGAAGCTTCACGAGCGGGCCTCACAAACCCTTGGGGGACTGTATATGCGCCCAAAAACGTTCCCATTCGGACAGGTGGAAAAAAGCGACAAAAACATTAAAAAATGTCCCCCGGGGGTAGAATAAAAAATCGCCCTTTTTTAAAGGGTTAAACATTTCAGAAAAAGACTCAAACCCCAAAAATAAAAAATTCATAAAAAAAAACACTTTCCCCAAAAACGGCGCAATATCAAGAATTAGGATAAGGAAATTGCCCGGGGAAAAAAAAGTAATTCAAATTCTGAAAGGCTTTTCTTTTTCGGCAGAAAATGGCCCAAAAGAAAAGGGAACAGTGAACCATTAAAAACCTATGGAGAACTATTGACCAAAACCCAAACAAAGGGGGGGAAATAAAAAATACAGAAAAGAGGATTTGGGTTTAGCTAGCGGGGGCCTGGCTATCTATAATCGTATAGGACATGATTTATTTTTAGAGAAGGTTTCAGCTCTTTATCTTTTTAATGATTTTCACTTAAAAAAAGATTTTTTTTTATTTTATCCACGCGCACGGCGCTGAGCGCCCAATTGCATTTGCCCGATTTTATAGACTCAATGGAGAGTACTCCGCTCTGATTGCCGGATAGCCAAAACCCCCGCTAGCTAACCAATCACTTTTTTTTCTGCATTTTTACTGATTTGAAACTGTTCCCCTTTATTTTGATTGGTCAATACTTCTCCATGGGTTGAATGGGTCCCGCGCTCCCATTTGTTTTGGCCCATCTTTGTACTTGTGTAGTAATCCTTTACCCGGGGTTGTTTGGGGAATCATTTGACCCTTTTATACCTTTACCATTAGGGTTTGTCATAGATTGTTAAGAGGGATTACTAGGGATTGATAGTGAGGGATAGGGTTCCGGGTAGGGGCGCCCTTATTGAGGCGAGTACCATACATGTATTCTTGCATAGGTTAGGGGTATCTAGTTGTTCTTTAGGGTCCAGTAGGGTAAGTGTATATTTTTAGAGATTTATAATAAAACTTAATTTTTATGTATCTAGCTGCTAAGTGACTTTTGAGTGTAGTTTTCTTTGCATATTTTTGTGAATAGTTACTAGCTTTGGTATCGTTGGGTGGGTCTGGCCCTATTATCTGCCTCTGGACCGTGTGATTTGTGTTGGCCGAGATAGCCAAGCCCCCGCTAGCTCAACCAATCAGCTCTTTTCTGTATTTTTACTGTATTTTGAACTGTCCCACCTTTGATTTTGATTGGTCAATAGTTCTCCATAGGTTTTAATGGCTCACTGTCGCTCCTATTCTGATTGGCCGGTTTCTGCCGACCAATGAGAAGCGCTTTCAGAATTTGAATTACTGTATTTCCCGACAATTTCCAATATCCTAATTCTTGATATTGCGCCGTTCTTGGAAAGTGTTTTTTTTTAAATTATTTTTGAGGTTTGAGCTCTTTTTCTGAGAATGTTTAACGCCTTTATAAAGGCGATTTTTTCGGAATCATACTCCATGCTGAACGGAGCTGAGTGCAGAGATTTCTGTTGCGATCTTCTATGTTTCCTCGCATGTTCCGTTCTCGCTTCACTTCGACTCCGCCAGAGCATTTAGACCAAAATCATCCAGGTCTGACTGTCGGAGCTGTCGAGCGCTGCATTGCGTCGCACTTTGCCGACTCGCAATCGTACATGCCTCGGAGTTTTCGAGTGCGCCGCCTCCCGCCCCGGAACGTCTACAGCACGCCCACACTGCGCCCATTGCACGCCCCTTCATGTGAGGCGCAGCCGAAAGTGGCGAAGGCTGCGCCTAACATCGCATCACTGCATTCGACAGCGGGATTCGGGCCGGTGAGGCGCAGGATACGCCTGAAATCAGGCGAAAAGCCCGTTCATACATGTCGCCCCTTGTGTCTCATGTATAAGTACTTTTTAATGTGCAATGTCTGTACGAATACCCTCTAATTTGAAAAGTGCTGCGGAATATGTTGGCGCTATATACAGTGGTGGCCAAAAGTATTGGCACCCCTGCAATTCTGTCAGATAATACTCAATTTCTTCCTGAAAATGATTGCAATCACAAATTCTTTGGTATTATTATCTTCATTTAGTTTGTGTTCAATGGAAAACCACAAAAAGAATTGTCATAAAGCCAAATTGGATATAATTCCACACCAAACCTAAAAAAGGGGGTGGACAAAAGTATTGGCACTGTTTGAAAAATCATGTGATGCCTCTCTAATTTGTGTAATTAACAGCACCTGTAACTTACCTGTGGCACCTAACAGGTGTTGGCTAGAACTAAATCACACTTGCAGCCAGTTGACATGGATTAAAGTTGACTCAACCTCTGTCCTGTGTCCTTGTGTGTACCACATTTAGCATGGAGAAAAGAAAGAAGACCAAAAAACTGTCTGAGGACTTGAGAATCCAAATTGTGAGGAAGCATGAACAATCTCAAGGCTACAAGTCCATCTCCAAAGACCTGAATGTTCCTGTGTCTACTGTGCACAGTGTCATCAAGAAGTTTAAAGCCCATGGCACTGTGGCTAACCTCCCTAGATGTGGACGGAAAAGAAAAATTGACAAGAGATTTCAACGCAAGATTGTGTGGATGGTAGATAAAGAACCTCGACTAACATCCAAACAAGTTCAAGTTGCCCTGCAGTCCAAGGGTACAACAGTGTCAACCCGTACTATCCGTCGGCGTCTGAATGAAAAGGGACTGTATGGTAGGATACCCAGGAAGACCCCACTTCTTACCCTGAGACACAAAAAAGCCAGGCTAGAGTTTGCCAAAACTTACCTGAGAAAGCCTAAAACGTTTTGGAAGAATGTTCTCTGGTCAGAAGAGACAAAAGTAGAGCTTTTTGGGAAAAGGCATCAACATAGAGTTTACAGGAAAAAAAAGAGGCCTTCAAAGAACACAGTCCCTACAGTCCAACATGGCGGAGGTTCCCTGATGTTTTGGGGTTGCTTTGCTGCCTCTGGCACTGGACTGCTTGACCGTGTACATGGCATTATGAAGTCTGAAGACTACCAACAAATTTTGCAGCATAATGTAGGGCCCAGTGTGAGAAAGCTGTGTCTCCCTCAGAGGTCATGGGTCTTCCAGCAGGACAATGACCCAAAAACACACTTCAAAAAGCACTAGAAAATGGTTTGAGAGAAAGCACTGGAGACTTCTAAAGTGACCAGCAATGAGTCCAGGCCTGAATCCCATAGAACACCTGTGAAGAGATCTCAAAATGGCAGTTTGGAGGAAGCACCCTTTAAATCTCAGGGACCTGGAGCAGTTTGCCAAAGAAGAATGGTCTAAAATTCCAGCCGAGCATTGTAAGACACTCATTGATGGTTACCGGAAGTGGTTGTTCGCAGTTATTGTGGCTAAAGGTTGTGCTACTGTAACGGCTGGGTAGTGGATCCTCTGGACCACCGCAAGCGAGGGTCGTTAAGCCACGCCAGGGAGCGGAGTCTAAGTAGCCCCCGGTATTCACCAGAGCCCGCTGCAAAGCGGGATGGACTTGCTGCGGCGTGAGGCTACCAGGTCGCTACCCCTGACGTGACTTGCTTGCGGTGGCGGCCGAGGTGCAGCGTGGTACAGAATCGCAATCCAAGACTCGTAGTCGTGGGTAGGCAGTAAGGTCAGGGCTGGCGGCAATGGGTTGTGGTCGTGGACAGGCAGGTAGGTCAGGACAGGCGGCAGAGGTTCGGAGTTGAGAAACGTAACAAAGGGTCTGGTACACGGTAAGGCGAGAATACACTTAAGGAACGCTTTCTCTAAGGCTCGAGGCAACATAGATCCAGCAAGGAATGATTGCCAAGCGAAACCTTAAAGAGGGGAAGCGCCCGGCAATTATCCAATTACCGGGACCCTGGCCCTTTAAATTTACGAGAACACGCGCGCTAGGGGGCGGGCACGTGCGCCTTGGCCGGCAGAGGACGCGGACGGGACAGGAACGAGACCAGGTGAGTCCCCGGCAGGAGCGGACCCCCTGCTCACCTCGCGGCCAGCGGCGGCACCTGACCGCGGCAGGCGCCCGGGGGGGCGGCCACGGTTGCGCCTGCAGCCCGTGGGCCAGAACGGGGCCCCGCTAAGTCCCCCCCCCCCCCCCTCCCCACTTTAGCCCCCCCCCTTCTTTTTGGGCCCAAAGGGAATTCGGAAAAATTTTTGATTAGGATTTTGGCCCCGGTTCCGGACCTCCTTTGGGGCCGAAGATTCCAACTACAAAAAAGAAACGCTTACCCTGAGGGTCTTATGTAAAAGATTCGTCCCCCACTTCAAAAAACATCGGGGACTCTAGGCCCGGGGAGACGGGGAGCGCTCTTCGGGGAAAAACCCGGGTTTCAAGACCAGGCTTTAGGGGGAATGAAAGGCTTTGGGAATCCGAAAAGAGATGGGGGTTTGGTAGAGTTTTTGGGAAGGGACACCGGATTCAGTTCCGAAGTACTCTAAAAGGTCCCGAAACTGCAGCCCAAAAATTTAAAACTATGGATTTGAGGCGTAGTTTTTTAAAAAAGAGACCCAAACTTTACCCCCGGGGAAAAACTTTGGGGGAAGGTCTTCTCCTTTGTCATTGGGACTTCATGGGGTGAACCCTGGAGTAAGTTTGTCGGGTCTTTCGCCAAATGACCGATATCCTAAACCGGGTTGTCCACGGCGGAACCCTCGGGGGCTAAGCCAAGGGGAGGGGAGGGGGGGGGGTGAGCCCATAGACCACAAGGAAGGGGAACGGCCATCGAGTGGGGAAATCCCCATGGTTTATGAAACTGGCATGGAAGCATTTTGGACCTTGTCCGGGCATCCGGACAAAAGTCCCGTAATCTCCCCAAGATCTGGTTTACTTTTTCCCCCCCCATTATCGGGGGGTGATACGCAGACGAGAAATCTAGCTTGGTTTGCAAGGGGAAACTTAGACCCCCAAAACTTGGGAAAAAATTTGGACGCCTCGATCGGAAAATATGTGGGATGGAAAATCAGCGGCGAAAAAAAGGATGGCAAAAATGGCCCGCATTGGGGAGAAGGGGAGACCCGAAGCGGCACAAAGGGGGGACATCTTTGAAAAATGGGTAGTGACCACCCAATGACCAAGTTCCCGGGGAAGGAGGAAACCCGTGATGAAGTCCATCCCTAGTGTGTCCAGGGAGACTCCGGAACAGGCAGGGGGAACTAAGAGACCTCGGGTGTCGGGGGACCTTGTTTTGGGCGCACTTTAGCGGAGAAAACGAAGCCCTTGAATCTTGGAGCAGGTTGGCCACCAGTAGTGTCGTGGATGAGGATTAGGATTTCCCGTACCCCGGGGGGCCCGGGCCAGAGAGAACTATGCCCCCAACCAAAACTAAGGTCTACGGGAGCCACATGGACCACCGTTCAGGGACCAATGATTGCTGGGGAAAGGTTCCCCCCCGGTAATGTCAGAAGCACGGGAGAGGGCATCCGTTTGACATTTTTTGGGCCCGGGGTCGAAGTGGATCTTAAAATCAAAGAGAGAAAAACAGAGACCCCCGGCCCTGGGGGGTTTAAAAGCGTGACCCGCTGAATATTGGAGATTTTTTGGGTCTGTAAGACGTCAAAGGATGTCGAGCTCCCTCCATCAGATGTCACCACTTTTCCCGGGGCCCAAATTTTATGGCCAACAGCCCTTCTCCAGTGGCATAATTAATTCTCCCGAAGAGAAGGTCATTGAAAAAACTCGATGTGACGGTTTTGCATTTAGGCCCCTTTGGGGTCGGACTCCCCCGCCCCACAGAAGGGGCATCCCCCCTCGGGAAGGGTTTTTCTGGATCTGGAGGGGACCAAAAAAAGGTGCTGAGGAGAACGCTGTTTTCAGTTGGGAGAATGTTCCTCGGCAGACGGGGGCCCAACATTTAGGATGATGTTCTTTGGGGTGAGAGCCAGTGGAGCCACCAGCGTAAAAAAAGTGGGGAAAAACTCCGGTAGTATTGGCGAATCCTAGGAAGCGTTGAATCGCCCGGGGCCCGACAGGGTGGCCATGTGGACGCGAATTTTAAAGGGGGTCCATCTGTAGCCCCTCGACGGAGACTATGTCCCCAAAGGGAAAAGGGAAAGGGGGCTTGGGGAAACCCGGGGACACTTCCCAGCTTCGCATATATGATTGCCCCCGCAGGCTGAGGACTGGTACTTGTACCATGGGCTGTATGTCAGAGAAAAAACGGGATATCATCCAGGTATACAAAAGCGGGAGTACAGCAAGTCCGAAATCTCTTTGATGAATCCTAAAAAAAGGGCGGGGGTGTTGCATAGCCCGAAGGGCATCACGAGATACCGAAATGCCCGCCCGTTTTTGAAAGCCCTTTTCCCACTATCCCCCTCTCGAATTCGATGGGTTATAAGCCCCTCGTAATCTATTTTGGGGTGAACCCTTTGGGTCCAGGGAAGCGGTAAAAGCTAGATATGGGGGAGGGGTAGCGATTCTTCCCCGGATCTTTTTAGCCCTCTGTAATCAATGAAAGGACAAAGGGTAAAAACCGTTTTTTTTTCTGAACAGAAGAACCCAAAACCCGGCGGGGCGAGGAGGACTTGCTTAAAAACCCTTTCAACAAATTCTCCGTATTGGGCCCGAAGGGCCTAGTCTCGGGCAAGAGAGAGGGAACCCTCCCCCCGTGGGGGGATGTTTCCGGGGGAGGGGGTTTGGGACATATAGGCCGAGGGGGCGGTGTTTTCAGCCTTTTCTCAGAATACACTCCAAAATCCTGGTACTCCGCTGCCAGACTTTTTAAAGGCTTGGGGGAGACGGGGAGGAGAGATGGACAGGGGCTGGTGTCCCAAACACAGCTCCGGGCACTCCGACCCACAAGCGGGACTTCGCCTGTCTTCCAATCAAGCGTGGGGGCGTGACGTTTGCAGCCAGGTTGCCCTAGGACGCCGAAAGAAACGCAAGGCGGGAGTGGAAGGAGATTTTCTCGTGTGTAAGACCCCTACACGGAGGTCACAGGCGGGGGTTAAAATGAAGGGTCGTGAGAAGCCCCCCACTGATGGAGGAGATAAGAAAACGGCTTTTCTAGGGGGATCACTGGGAAAGTGATAGCAGACCCGTAGGCATGAATAAATTTTCCCGCGGACCCGAGCCGGGAAGGCAGGGGAAAAGAGATACCACACCCTCGTTACCCAACGGCAAAAACCCGCGTGGAGGGGAAGCGAGACCTAGGGGGCCCTCTCCTAGGGCTCCTGGGGTTGGGGGTTTTACCGCCCCGCTGGGGAAGCTCGGACAATCCTACGGTAGGCCCACGGCGCAGAGAGGCAGAGGTTCTCCACCCCCCGGCAGGGGACAGTTCGAAAGGTCCCGGTCCACCGCATGGGTTTTCGTGGACATCTGTGGGGAGGCAGCGGGATCTCTGGAACACAAGAGCCAGCCGACGTAAAGGCGGGTTGAGAATCCCCTCCGACGGACTCCTCTTCTTTCCGGGGAAACGCACGTCATCGAGTGGCTAGAGGATGAGTTCACTCAGAAAGATGGGGATCTTAGCTGAAAGGGCGTTTTTAATCTGCTTGACATTTACCCTTTCTTAAGTGGCCAAGAGTGGATCTTTCCCCATGCCCGCCGGGGGGCTAGGGTGGGGAAATTTGAACCGATAATCCCCTTTACGGAAGTCCCCGGGCGTGGTTTGTAGCGCCTTTCCCCGGGGAAAGATCGGCGAGCAGGCTCCCGAAAAGCTGGGGAATTTTCAAGGGAAGGCCGTGGTCTGCGGTCCGGGGCCCCCGGTCCCAAAGGGCGTCCCCCAAGCCGGGGGCCTTTCCAGTAACGGATCACCCGAATGCCACTTCGATTTTTCATGGGAAATGGTCGACCACAGCTCCCGGCAGGGGGCATGGTAATGAATCCTCGCAATTTTCGATTTTTCCCCGGCAACTTAAAAGGTAGGGGAAAGGGAAAAGCTTCGGGCCCACGGAAACCAGCGAGCACCCGGGGGGGAATTCCCCCGGCAAAGAGGCGGTTGCTGTGTGGGAACCGGGAGTTGGCGCTCAGGGCGGACAGCTGCCCCCATTGTGTGCTGGTTTCGCAATCTCTGGACTTTTGGGCACAATGGTGTAAATCCGCACCCGGGCGGGGGCCCCTTGGGGGGCCATGGCGGGATCTTGTTGTGGGAATTTAATGCTATATAAGTTGAAAATTTAAAGGGCACCTTTAATTATCCCCCGCCGCCATTTTAGTAAGCTATGATTCACTAAATTCATTTATTCTGTAGTGATTTCAGAAAAAAACATGTTATGTGGGAAACAAACGTATTGATTTAGAAGGGCAATTTTTTGTATAACCAAGTTTTTGGGGGGTCAATTGCCTAAAAGTTTCTTTTCTCAAATACTGTATCTGGTAAAAATGTTTTTTCAAATTAATCATTAAGCATTCATGAGCTGCAGCATTTTTTAAATATATTGTAATGAACCTAATTAATTAATGAAGGGCACACCTTATGAATCCTTATTTGTGATCAAATGACACTGTACACTGTTGGATTTTTATGTAACCCCTTTTTTAAAATTAGACATGCCTAAAACCTTTAAAAAGCACGCAAGTTAATAAATTTTTCGATCAAACCTTGATTTAAAATCCAACGCTTTTTCATTTGATGTGGAAATGAGCAGGCCAACCCCTAGGGCGAGTTCCATTTCATTTGGTTTTTTCACCGGTTCAAGATCCCTAAAGTGACGGGACAACAGGCAAGCTGGTTGAGGAGAACCCAGATACCCGGGCCAAAGTGGGGGTTTTTACTCCCTTTAAAAAAAAAATTTTGGGATTTTCTCTAGCAAGCTTAAATTCGGGCCTTGTTTCCAATTTGCGGGACTTTTTGATAGTGTATAGTTGTTAATTAATAATATAGTATGCTGCTTCCCTTCCAGTATGTGGTTTAAACCCGGTTATAGATAATATAGTGTTCTTTGTTTTAAATAAGAATCATTCAATTTGTCATTTTTTGCATTTTGAGAGGGGTGTTAAGCTTGTTTTAAATTTAAGTATTGATTTTTCTGGAATCTGGTGTTTTTGCAGTAGAATTGGTGCCAAGTTGAATTTGCAGCTGTCCCCTCTCTTTTTTTTTTGCTTGGGACGCTCCCATCTTGTGGTGGAAAATTTTTTGTGATGAAATTGATTTTATGCTTTTCTTGTGGGTATATTAATTTTTAATACTCTTTTAGGTTGATATATTATTGTTTTTGATTCATGAATATTATTTGTTTGGAAAGCTAATGTTTATCACAAAAAGCAAGTATACGGGGAAAGATAAGAATTAAGTTAGTCAATATAGCAATTTTGTTTTTACTTGATTGGATTGTATTTTTGGGAACAAAAGGCATTACCAATTTCCATAATTGCCAAAACTTAAACAATAGTAAAAGGAATTCACTGACAAAAGGTGCTTGAAGTGAAAAAGAAAAAACCTTGTATACAAATAACATTGGTTGATCTGACGAGCCAATTTTTCTCCAAAAAAAGAGGTTTTGAGAAACAGGACATGGGAATACTTCAAAAAAAAATGAAAAAATAATATTTTTGTATACAATTCAAACCCCCAATAACTCTATGTTAAAAACATAGGGAGTTAATGTACCCATCAGGAAAAATTGGAAGTTGGTACCCTAAATTTCCCTGATAAGGAACAGGACTTAGAATTGTTTATTGTATAATTTGTTGAAGGATCAAGAAGAAATGAAGATGTTTATCCTGGTAAGTGAGGCCAGAGAAAAAAAGAAAGCTTCAGAAAAATCCTTAAAAACACTACTTCAACCCTTCACACTATAGCCTCCCAGCAAATACTGAAAGCCCCACACTAATGAGCAGGGATGACCAAGTGACAAAATCTTCACCTTCTAGTAAAAGGTATAGTTCAGATAAAAAAAGATCTTATTAGCACTTTCCAAAGCAGACCAACATCTGACACGACCCCGCTCTTCAAAATGGAGACTTCACTAAGACCCCCCAAAACATAGATAGTGATCACATAGTCTCAGCCATATACCCATTTTTCCCTTTAGCCCCTCCGTATTGCTAGTGCCCCCCCTGAATCTCCTAGAAGTGGGAAAAAAAGAGGGGCCATAGATCTTTAAAAGGGGAAAAAAGCACTACATTAAGATAATTTTAAACCAGGGGCATGTTTAAACCTCTGCCACAGAAATTACATCATAACTTGCTTTTTTCATCCCCCAGCAATGTATCATTCTCCACCCCTTTAAAAGGGAACGGGAAATTACTCAAATCGCACTTCAAAATTTTAGAGGGTGGGAGGACACGTAGTGGTATTAAAAAAGGGGGGGACAATAAAGTTAATCCTATGCAGACAACACAGGCCCAAAAGGAGGGGAAGGGACCATGAAAACCTTTATACCCCAAGTGATTTATTGGGCCTAGCAAAGGCAGGTAGGGATTTAAAAAATCCAAAAGGGGTTTGGGGATTTAAATACTAAGATGTTTGTAACTTAACTTGATTGGTCGTGTCATGCAATTGTTACATGAATTTACCACCCGCAGAAAAAAAAAAAACCTTCTTAAAAACACTGTTATGGGGGGACACCCAATCTTCATGCAATCCCAGTAGCCTGAATTTTTATTATAAAAAATTACTTTGATGATTTAAAGAGAGGGCAGACGGGAAAGCAATCAACGATTTTAAACAGGGGGCCCAAGGAATCCGAGGGATATCCCACGGTTTAAAGGAAAAATTTTTAAAGAAAACAGGGGGTTTTTTTTGGGAATTGGAAAATTTTTAAAACATTTGACAGGGGAAAATTAAACTTTTAAAGGTTAACCATTCATTCCTTGGGAAACACTGAGGGGTATTCAAATCCTTTTGCCCAGAAGTTAATTTAAACAAGCAAAACTAAAGAAAGAGGAGAAATTGATGCAGTTAAAAAATTTAAAGAAAAAAAAGATCATTGAAAAGAGCCAGAGGGGGGGTTTTTAAAAATCCCCGGGTGGGAAATTAAACTTCTTTTGCCCCCCAGGAATCCCACTTCTATTCCTTACAGGTTCCCCGAGGTCGGTTTAAATTTTTTTTTAAAAAGGGCATTTTTCCAAGACTGCCCGCGCCTAAGAAGAACCCAAATTAGACCCTCCAAAGGGGGTTTACAAGGGGGCTGAAAAACCCCCCAAACGTGGGGGAAAATTTTTTTTACTTTTCCCTTCGCTTTTCAAGGGGTAAAGTTCTTTTGATGGGGGAAAGGCCAACTTTTCCTATACAAGGGCCCTTTTTCTCTTAAAAAATTTCCCTTTAGTAAAAAATCCATAAAGAAATCTAAAAAATACCAAAATAAAAAACATTTTTACATGCCCCACCTCCCAAACATTTTTTATTGGGAGGGCCTCCTAGTTTAAAAAAACCCTTTCGTAAATTGAGTCAAATTTTTTTTACGGGAAAGGTATCCCATCAATTGGGGGAAAAAAAAGGGGGAAATTTTCCGGTTTTTAAAAATTAATAACCCCCCAAAAAAGGGCCCAAAAAAGCTTTCCACTAAAAAAAAAAAAAACCCAATTGTTCACAATCAGTACCTTAACCAAATTAGAAAACCCAATTGATTTGAAAAAAAATTCAGACCTTAAAGCAAACAAAAAAGGGGAAAGGAAAAAATTGAACCTTTTAAAAAGGGTTATTAAAAAAAAAGCTTTCATCCTCCAACCAAAAAAATAGGAAAAACAATGGGGCCGTCAAATTTTCATCAATGATGGGTTTCCTTTTCCCTTTTCCTCCCGATAAAAATTCTTGGGGGACCAAGAAGTCACAATTTTTCCCTCTGTTTTTTCCATTTTTTTAAATCCCCCAAACCTTTCTTTTTTTATTTACCAAGGGGTCACCTTACTTGGGGGTTTTTTTTCCCAATTTTAAATTGAAAATTTTTTTGTTACACCCCCCCCAAAAGGGGGGGCACCCACCTTTAACCCCCCTAATTCAACAGGAAAAATTTTAATTTAAAAAAGAAAAGGGTTTTTAAAACGGTTTTTTTTCCGGAAAACTTTCCCAAAAAGGGGGGGGGAAAAAAAAAAAAAACAAAAAAAAAAAAAAAAAAAAAACACACAAAAAAAAAAAAAAAAACAAAAACAAAAAGAAAAACAAACAAAAAAAAAATAAAAACAAAAAAAAAAAAAAAAAATTTTTTTTTCCCAAAAAAAAAAAAAAAAAAAAAAAAAAAAAAGGAATTTTAAAAAAAGTTCAGGAATCCTTCAAGGGCCCCCAGCCTTACTAAAAAGGCGGAGGGGTTAAAAATGGCATTTTTAAAAAAAAAGGGCTGGTTTTTTTTTAAATTGGGGTATTAAAAAAGGTACCAGCATTCCGTTGACCCACTTTTTCCTTTTAAACCAAAACGTGGGTCCTTTTAAAACCCTGACAAACCAAATGGTTTTTTTGGAAAAAGGTTTTAGCCCTGCAGCTTTGAAAAAACCCCCTTTTTTTGCCCAAAACCAAAAAACCCCCCGGTCAATTTAAAGAAGCCGTTTTTTAAATGGGCCCGTTAACCATTTCGAACAGCACCTTGGGGGAAATCTGATTTCTTGAGAAAATTTGGGGTTTTTTAATCCTTTTGCGCCCCACCCAGCACCCCAATTTCCCGCCAAAAAAGGCACCGCCCAAAAAGGTGGGAAAACCCACCCTAAGTAATCCCCCCAAAAACCCCCCCTGCCAAGAACCCTTTCCTTTTTTAAAGGGGTTAAGGGGGGGGGTAGAGGGTTGGGCCCCCGGGGCAGAAAAAAGGGGGGGGCGGAGGACCGGTGTTCACTACCCAAAAAATAAAACCCCCCCCCAAAGGAACCCGTTAAAAATTTAATTTATTTCAGTTCCGGCAGGCCATTCTTGGGCTGGGAAAAATTAAATATTTTCCCGAAACAGACCCCTCATTCGGCCCCCCGTAGTTTTTCCTTATAAATGTAACTGCAAAGGAAACAAATAAAATTTCCATTACTACCCCGGGGGGTTCTATTTGACAAAGAAAAAAAGGAAAAAATTTTGCTTAAAAGTTTAGGGAGTTTTAAAAAAAATTTTTGGGGCAAACCCCAAAAAAATCGATTTTGAGCCCCCAAAAAAATTTTAGATAAATTTAAATGGGCAACCCAGACTACAGTGCAAAAGGCGCAGTAAAATACCGTTTAAAAAAAAGGGGTGAAAAAGTGTTTTTCAACCCAAATTTAAAATTTGAAAACAAAAAATCAATTTTTTTAAAAAAAACCATAATTAGGGTACCCTTTGAGGTAACTAAGGAAAATGACCCCCAAACCTTTCGGGGAGGGAACTGGAAGGTAACCCCCCTTTTTAAAAACCCGAAATTTTTGTTTTCCAAAACTTAACCCCAAATTTTAACAAAAAATCCCCCCCAAATTTTTCCTCCAAAAGGGGGCAAAAGAAAAAATTTTTAAAAAAATCCCCTTTAAAGTTGCGGAATTTCCCTAAAAAAAAATAGGCGGGTTATCTATTTTGTTTTTAAATTTAGGGGTTTTGAATAAACCCCCCTTAACAGAAACCCCCCAATTCTTGGGGGGAAAAAAAACTAAACAATTTTCCAAAGAAAAATAGGGGGAAAAATTTACTTAAGAATTTAAAATTTGTCATAAAGGATTTAAAACAAAAAAATCCTTACCCCGAAAATATGGGGAATAAAATTTTTTTTTAAAAAAAATTTTTTTCCAAATTTGGGGAAAAAATTATAGGGGCCAATGTTTTTTTTTTTCCCAAAACCCCCAAAAATTTTAACTTTCATATAAATTTTTTTGGAAAATTTAATCCCAAAATTACCCCAAAAAAAACATTCCCTTAAAAGTTTAAGGGGCTAGTCTAAATCAAAACAATTAGGTTCACAAATGGGACCGGGCCCCCCGTTTTTCCCTTTAAACCAGGATAATTTAAAGCAAAATTCTGGGTTTTTCGAAAGGGGGGGGTTGGGAACGGTTCATACAAACCCCCCCAAAAAAAAAAAAAAAGGAAGGAAAAAAAACACCAAAATTAAATATCCCCAAAGAAGGGGGTTTCCAAGCAGGGGAACAAAAAACCTAATTTAACCCCCAAATTTTTTCCCTTAAAACCCAAGGCCGAAAAGGGTTTTGAGAGTCCCCTTTATTATGCCGGGGAAAAAAAAAAAGTGGGACCTTTTAAAAAATTTCTTTAAAAAAATTTGGGCACTTTTGGGGGGGGGGGGTTTTTTTTGTTTCCCCCTTTTCAAACGTTGGCTTTTTAAAACTGGATTTTTTCGTTTGGGGAAAGATCCTCTAGGTAACACAACAACCCCAACCCAAAAAAAACCTCATTTATTTTTGTTAATATTATGTAGGGGTACAGGCGAGCCCTTATGTTTTGTAGGGGAAAAAGGGGAAAAGAACCTACTAACAATTTTTTAAGGGGGGAAAAAAAACTAAAAATCACAAACCTTAAAACCCGGAAAAAGGGGGTTTTTAACGCACCCATCCCCTTTTATTTTCCCCCCTCCCACGGACCCATTTTAGAGGAAACCCCCCCAAAATTTTAAAACCATCTTTCCAGTTTTAAAACCTTTGCCCTTCCAAAAGAAATGGTCTCCCCTCCTGGGGGTTGCAAAATCTTAAAAAACCCTAAAAACTATCCTTTAATTTCCCCCCTCCGGGTCCCCAAAAGGTTTTTTACCCCCCTTTTAAAAAACCCCCCCCACAACCCCCCCCAGGGGCCCCCCCCCGGTTTTTTAAAAATTTAAAAACCCTATCAACTTGGATAAGGCCCAGCACAAAATTTTTTAAAAGGGTTTTTGCTCGCCCCTTTTCGCCAAAAAATTTTTCCCCAAAACTTGTCCCCTGGACCCCCTTTTTTGGTTGCTCGGGGGAAAAAAAAAATTTGGGGGAAATCCTTTTTTGGAAAAAGAATTAGGGCCAAAAGTTTTTCCCCCCCTTGGAGGGCCAGATTTGCAGATTCAAAAAGGGACTTTTTTTTAAAGGTAAACGAAACCCCTTAAATAAAATGGAAAAAAAAAAACCCGGTTTAGTTTTTCCGGAAAAACCCGGGGGATTTAACCCCCAGGGTTTTAAAATTTTAAAACAAATTTTTTCCCCGGGTTGATTTTTGCCCAAAATACTTGAGCAAAAAAAAATTCCAAAAGGGGGCCCGAAAGGTTTCCCCGGTAAACCTTGGGTTTATGGCATCGGTTTTTTGGAAAAAAATTGCCCCATTTTTGTTTGGTTTGGTTTATCAAAGGTTTCTATAGGAAGCAAAAAGGCAAAGGGTTTAAAATTAAAAATTTTTTCTTATAAACTTTTTGTTGCGGGCCAAAAGGCCCCTTTTAAGAACCAGGGACCCCAATTTTTTTAAATGTTTCGTAATTTCAAAAAGGGGAATTTTTGGGAAAAAATCAAAAATTTAAATTGGGGGACCTTTTTTATAGGCCCAAAAAAAGAAGTTCAAAAAATTTTTTCTTAAATGACCCTTGAAAAAAATTTTTTTTTCCCCCCCATTTTAAGGATTTGGGTTTTTCCCAGATTTGAGGGGGAAATTACCTAAAGGTTTTTTTAAAAGTTTCAGGTTGTTATTTTAAAATTTCAATTTTTAGAAGAGCTTCCATTTTTTTAAAAAAGTAAAACCTAAAAAATTAAAAAAAGGCAATTTAAAAAACCACTGTCATCATATGAAAGGGCCAAGGGTTTTTTGACCATTTTAAAACCCCCCTAAAACCAAAACACTGGTTAAAAAACTATCAAACCTTTTTTGACCAAACGGTTTGATTTACTAAATGGAAAAACCCCCGGTGGGAGTTTTTAATTTTTAAACCCGGGGGGTTGGGGCCTCGGACCCCCCAAGGGGATGTTTAAACTTCCAGGGACGGTTTAAACCCCCAAAACACCAACCCCCGAAACTGGATTTCCGGGTTTTGGGACCAGGTCGTCCCCTGAAAGACCTTTCGGGGGGATCAGGGGACGAACCTCCAAAATGGTCTGGATACAGAAGGATTTCCAAAAAGGGGTTTGGGCTACAGGGGGTATCCCGGGAAGGGGAGGGTTCAGTTGAGAAAACCCCCAAGGTTGGGACAGGTAGGCAGAAAAAACAAAACCCTTTTTAACCGGGAAAAAAAAAAACCAGAAAAAAGGTTGCCAAACGAAAACCCAAAAAAAAGGGCCCCGCTTTCCAATTTTTTCCTGGCCCTTTTTTAATTTTTGCGCGCGGCTTGGGACGAACCCCGGGGGAAAACAACCCGGGAGGGAAGGGGAAAAAACCCCCGGTTCTGGCCCGGGGGGCCCCCCGAGGATGGGACAGGGGGGGGGTAAGTACCCCCCCCTTAGGTCCCCCCCTCTTTTGGGCCCAAAGGGGAACTTACAGAATCTTGATTCGGATATTGGACCCCGGGTTTCCCGGGACCTCCTTCGTGGCCAAAGCTCTCCCAATTACAAAAGAAACGCTTACCCCGATGGTCTTCATGTCTAAGGCCCCCACTTCAAAAATATCGGGGCTCTAGGAGGGGAGGGGCAGCGCTTTCGGGGAGAACCGGTTCAAGACCAAGGTTTAGGGGGAGAAGTGAAAGGCGTTAGGAATCCGGAGGATGGAGGTAGGTAGAGCTTGTAGGGACCCCGGATTCAGTTGCCGAAGTACCTAAAAGCCCCAAAACCGCGGACCCAATTTTTATATTGGGATCTTGGGGCGTATGTTTTAGAAGAACCCACACTTTATCCCCGGGGAGGAACTTTGGGGGAAGGTCTTTCCCCCTTTGTCAGCTTAGGGCTTCAGCGGGGTGAAGCCTGGAGTAAGGTTGTCGGGGCTCTCGCCAAATGACCCCCATATCCTAACCTGGTTGTCACGGGGGAACCGGAGGTGAAGCCAAGGGGGGGGGAGGGTGGGTACGACCAAAGACCAAAGGAACGTGGAAAGGCCAGTCGGTCGGAAATCCCGGGTGGTTATAGAGAACTCGGCCCATGGAAGCAGTTTGGGCCCGTTGTCCTGGCGTCCGGACACAATGCCCGTTGATCTCCCCCAAATTGGTTTACCTTTTATGCCCATTTGTGGGGGGGATACGCAGACAAGAAAAATAGCTTGATTTTCAAGGGAAATAGGGCACGGTATGTCAGCCCGACAGACCCCCAGCTTCGAGTTCTGGTCGCCCGGCCCGGGCCCTTGCGACGGGAAAACCCTGGGGTTTTTACATAACGCTTTGTTTCTGGTTTCCTGTGAAAAAGTCTTTCCTTCCTGTGGTTTATTTATTACTGGCCAAAGCCCGTGGGGCCCTGAATCCTCCCGCACCCTTTTAGTTAATCTGTGTTCCTCTTTGAATGCAGCTTTGTTTCCCATCCGGCTTTCTCTTCTTTCCCCCTATCACCTCTGCTCTGTTTCACCAGTTCCCTATTAAGGATTCCCTTACCTGTCCCCCGGGGCCCTTTTTTATTGGGTCTTTCCATACCTTTTGTTGTGTCTTTGTTGGATTTTCTGGGTTTCTGCTCTGCTTTGGGTTTTGACTATTCTTCTCCCCCTTTATTTTGTACCGCTTGCCCGACAGTTACCGATTTTTGTCTTTTTTTTCTCTCTGTCTCCCATTTGGTATGCGCTGCCCCTTGTGCCAACCTTGCTTGCCTGAATTCCCTTATTGTGTTTTGTATTTGTTTGTCTGGTTTT
>JAODAL010030805.1:0-49383 GCA_025379985.1 Phyllomedusa bahiana
TTTTAAAATTTTCAAAATATACATATTATACAGAATAGTTATGAACAGTATTCCTGGCTCAAAAATGTCAGTGTTGTTATTCCTGATAGCATACAAATTAATAGTCTAGTAATGAGAACAGTCACCTAAAATTATTCATCCTAAGCTGTTTGCTTTATCCATAATTGTTGATCTATTTCTAAACAGAGGTTGAATTAACACGGCTGTATTTTTTTGGGTGGTCCTTCATCTATTTTTTGGCAAACACAAAAATGTGTTCCATTAGAGGCAAAAAATATATGAATAAAACTGTATGGCTGAATCAGTCATTAAAGGGGATGTATCGCTTCCTTAGTTCGGCTGATTCACACTGCTCTCAGCTTCTCAGCTCTGTGAATGCAGGGGCGTTTCTTCCCATCCCAGCTGGGTGAAATCATCCCCCCCTACTCTGTGCATGCTGGCTCCCGAGACTCTCCCCCTCCCCTCTCTGCCTGAATCCACATGTCACTGTGTCTTTCCCTATGCAGTCTTATTTTGTAAGAGCTGTATACATACCACAGGCTGCATTCAATCTAGACTGAGCAACTGAACTCTTCTCCTGTCACAGCTGGAGATGTGTTACAGCTTTCTATGAACAGCACAGATCACCCTTCTATGCAGGAGAGTTAGGCACCGGGACAAAACTGTTATGTTTTCTCATTGTAGAACCTGTTGCAGTCTCTTTCTGCTGGGTGTGGAGAGAGAGTCAGGCAGGGATCGACACAAATTGTGCTATTTCCTGATTGTGTAAGCCCTTCAGTGTAATTCTGTTTCTTCTGCCTGTATAAAGTGAAAATGTGATGATCCCTTACTCTGAGTGACAGATACAGCTCCGTGAATCGACCGGGGGCTGTACAGAATTTAAATGAGCTCTCAGCTAGTGAAATGCAAGGAGGAGGGATCCGGAGGGATTCGACCAGGACTGGATATCAGTGTAAACAAAAACACAAGATAAGGAATACTGTGAATACAAGACAGCTTTGCTAATGACATCCAATCTAATGACATCCAATTGCAAAGTTGCTTGTTTTCACTGTCCCCTTATTCTGAAGACCATTTAATGAAATGATAAAACCCCTTTAAGGAAAAGCTAAAAACACCCAGGTATCGATGGTTTAGTTATTTTTACAGCGCTTTTCCTGGTGGTTTTTGCCACATTTTTTACTAAATAAAATTCAGCATCTACTTGTTTGCTTTAGGTTAACAGGGAGTTATGAAAACTGTCTAGGTATAAGAATTTCTTTGTTGCCCATAGCAACCAATCAGAGCACCCCTTTCATTTTTCCAATGAAGTGAAATGGACGCTCTGATTGGTTGCTATGGGAAACAAAGAAAGTTTTCATACATGAGGCCCTTTGTGAGTTGTTTTTTACTACTTCTGAAGCAATGATGGTAATTTCAGACAATTTTCCATAGACTTCTTGTTAGAGAAGAAAATGCCGAAAAGATGTCAGAAAAAAAATGCCACTCCCAAAACACTGGTAACAAACAAGATAAAACACTACAAAGAACCTATGTGTGAAAGAGGCCTAAATCTTATACCGAAAGTTTCCCAGTGCCACATCTATAATCTCCCTACCTGTCATTAACAGTAAAATACTGCAACTTTTCATTCACAGACTCAGCTGTTGGTCACACTTAGGCCTCGTTCACACGGCTTATTCTGCCGCATATTGGCGCCGTACTGGGCGCCGGATTTGCGCTTCAGTACGGCGCCAATCCGCGGCAGCAATTACGGTAATCCACTGCTCTCATTGAGAACAGTGGAATCCGTCGCTCCTCCCCGCTCGGCGAATCCGCCGCGGGGGGAGAAAGTGACATGCACATTATTTATGGCGCGTACGCGCCGTAAACAATGCATTGTCTATGGGGCCGGGAGCGGCGCCCCCGCCGCGCTCCGGCCCCGCCCCCATCCCGCCCCTTATTCACAGCGGATTTGTGTGCTCAATACGGCGCACAAATCCGTCGGGAATAAGACGTGTGAACACGGCCTTAAATGTATCTAACAATAAGCTGGCTTGTACCATGCCACTAATCTCTTCCTATGTAGATACTTGCCACTCAACATACAATATTAATTGGTTCCAGGGTGACCATTGTACAGTGGTCCCTTAGGTTTCACTGGCTTCAGGATACAATATTTTCACCATATAATGGTCTTTCCTGGAAAGACGTAGAGCGTGCTTTCAAGATACAATGTCCCAGGCACGGATTCAGCTAATTATCATGAACATTGTACGTGTTATACATCTGTACAAGTGATGTTTATGCAGTGATTGGTGGTCTTATAGCACCTCTTCACGGTACAGTGCGGTACTGTATGTTCTGTTCTGCTATTTACCTGTGGTAAGATGAATGGCTCCTTTGGGAACCAGGTAACGGCATCTCCTTTTTGTTTTTGTCTGGTACATTGTGCATAAATAACATGGCTGAAAGAAACTGCTGTCCTGAATGTAATGATTTCCAGCTTTCAGCAGCTCTTTCTGACTGTTACATCTAAAGAGGCACTTTATCTGCATTAGTTATCTGCTTCATTGTCTTTAACCTTCATTTTGCATTATCATGGGTGTCACATTTTTGGGCCTCAGAAGCAATTACTAGTTTTTCATAGAGTTACGGTTTCAACATACAATGGTTGTCCTTGAAGCAAATAATATTGTATGTTGTATAATTAAACCATTTTATGTTGAGACTATAACTTTACGGAAATCCTGCAATTAGTTCTGAAGCCATAATGTCACCAACATAATGCAAAATAAAGATTAAAGAAAATTTAGTGGATAACTAATAGAGATAAAGCAAGTCCTTCCATATAAAAGCCAGAAAGAGCTTCTAGAAGCTGGAAACATCACTTAATATCCCGAGGAGATTCTTTGGATCAAGATATTTATACACGATGTACCAGAAGGAAAAAAAATGGGGCCCTCACCTGGCGCCCAAATGAGCTGCTCATCCTGTCACATGTACAGTACAGAACATTTAGTACCGGACTGTACTGTAGAGAGGTGCTACTAGACCGCCAACCAGTGCATGTATTACACTATTTCATATGTTTTACAGTAAATATAAAATATTCATAATAATTGGTTGGATCTTCCAGTTAATCACATGAGCCACAGATCAGTAGTGTCTGTGACAGTGAATGTTGTGTGTGGTTTCAAGATTCAATGTCCCAGGAGAGAACATTGTACGGTGAAAATATTGCATCCTGAGTAACTTTAGGGCCACTGTATTTTGTTGTTTCCTTCTCCCTTGACTTTCTCTTGCCCATAAACATAATCCATACAGTGAAGCATATTTACAAACCAGAATTCTGGCTTTCCTTGTGCCAAAAACCTGGTGTACATTCCATGCTAAAATTCATGTGCTTTAGACACCTTTGGTGTGTGCCGACATTTGGGCATAAAAGGTGACATGTCAGAAAAGTGACGTTTCCACAACAGTTTTAGGCACATTAGATTAGTATAAAGTGCGTTAGAAAGTCTGATCCTCTCGAAAATCTGGCATCAGGTATACCTTGCATAGAAAACTTAGGGCGACTTGTCCCAACATGCCAATGCCATTTTTTTGTTCTACTTTGCGGCAAACCCACTTTTTACGCCATATTCTTGTTGTAAATGAACTCGTACTCCAAAACTAGGCGCATTATACGTCGGGAACAACACTTTGTTATGCGCCTAAATATGTTGCATTGTGCGCCCTCGTCGCGAAATGCGCCTATTGAGGCGCCTTACATATGTTAAGCGCCCCCTTCGGGCAATGAGCCTCGATAGACGCATACCATATACTACCAATGATATACTATGTGCCGAGTGTTGAGCAATGCGCCCATTTTTGATACAATGCGCCCTTTTTTGATACAATGACCCCTTTTTTGATACGATGCCCCTTTTTTGATACAATGCCCCTTTTTTAATACAATGCCCCCTTTTTTGATGCAATGCGCCCTTTTTTGATACAATGTGCCATTTTAGGCGCATTAAGTAATCTATGCAAGGTATACCTGACGCCAATTTTTAGAAAATATCGGACTTTCAGACGCACTTTACATTGATTTAATGTGCCTAAAACTGACATAGATATGCCACTTTTCGGACATGTCTCCCTTAATGCGCCTAAAAAGGCACATTGCGCAAATCGCGGCACACAGCATATCATTAGAAGTATATGTAATGCGCCTATCAAGGCGCATTGCGCGACAGAGGTGCATTGTGCGACGGAGGTGCACAGCACACCATATTTAAAAACATTACAATGTGTCGTGCCCGGCGTATAATGCGCCTACTTTTGGTGTACGACAATTCATTTACATCAATAATATGGCGTCAAAAGTGGTTTTGACCAAAAAATTGGCGTTGGCGTGTTGGGACATGTCGCCCAAAGTATTTATTTCAATAGCGGTATGTTTCACATATTTAGGAAGAGATGGCAAAGGTGTGCCCTACTGTGATTTAGTCTTAATCACCATGATGCAATGTGCGGTCACTGGTGGCTCATGAAAGCACTGCTAGTGTGTGAGCTTTCCAGGGGTTGCACAAAATTAATTTCAGGCTAGCAGCGTTAGGACATGTGAAGTGTAATGTTGGAGGTACACTGGATTTTTAGTCAGTACTGGAAGATACATTACAGAAATTGTATAAATTTTTTAGACTGCTACTTTTTGAAGATTTTTTTTATCATATTATATGACACTAAGGGAGACATGTATGGAACTAGGTGCATCAAAGTTCATTTTCTTATCTTTTTTTCAGGGTACAATGCGTCTGAATGTATGAAAGTGTTTTCTGTGCGTTCATAAATGGTGTCTAAAGTTCATTGCACCTCGCCTGAGTGTTAGGTGCATTAGGGAACTTAGGCGCATTAGTAATGCGCCTAACATGTTTCAAGAATATATAGAGAAGAGAATAGTAGCGCTTGTGGTTAAATTTATAAAAACATACGTCCTTGGGACATACTCCACAATTGAATCATCATAGTTAATAGAATATAACGCTTAAACAACGCGTTTCGCTAGCAAGTACGTGCTCGCTTCATCAGATTACAGAGAAGCCAATACTCGAGTTTCAATTTAAAAGAACCGCAGAAATAAAAAGAGGTTCAGCGGCGCTCAATTCAAGAGGTATAAACTTTAAAAAGTGATCAACATAAAAATATACAAAGATTTACCACAAATACTCCTTAAACATCCATAAACTCACAGCACACAGTGTTCGTTCAACTAAAATAACTATACTTAGAATAAAAAAATACATACATAGTATGAGCCGAATAACAAACTAGATAATCAATTACATCTAATATATACCATAAAACCGCAAAAAGAAACACTGTTCTCATATAAATATGTAACAACAAAAACTAGCAACAATGGTAGGTGTTAGAATTTCACGTTCACAGAGCACACCACTCTATTTCCAGATGAAAATGTCGTTTTCTCTGGCTCATCTACAGTTAATTCATCACTATCATGTGCACAATTTCAAAATAATCACATTATAGCACAACAGGAATCTAATGATGTATTACCTCTGACACCTACCGATACTCAATTGTTACCTTTTTTAGATCAAAGTGTACCAATGAAAATACAATACAATGTAGAGGAAATTTTACTCACTCACATACAGACCTCTGTGAGAAAGTTCTCAGGAGGGGTGGTAAAAGGCGAAGAAGCTGACAACAAAACCAGCTCCGATATAAAGAAAGACAAAAAAGAATTAGAAGGGTAAAAACTATATCTAGTCCCTCTGAAAGTTTAGTTAAAATCTATAATCATTCTACTGATGTTCTGGATCCATTCGAAATTAGTCTACTACAAAAGGGTCTCAATTTTTGCCCTGACAGTAGCACCAACCAATTCATTTTATTTAAACACATTCATTAGTTTATTAGAAAACTAATGCTTTGTAGATTTTTTGAAAAACAAAAAGAAGCTACTACCGATAGAGTAGAGTGCCCCCAAGTGGATGTATGTGATCGTATACCTCTGGTTAATCCCAAATCTAAATCCTATCCTACATGGACCCAGGGAAAATACATTAATGTATTTCTTGATCTAGTTCTTAAAGATTTGATAGATTTGAAACCTAAGTTACCTTGTGTGATGTAGTACACTGAAAATTAAATGTCTTTTAATTCGTCATCAAACCATTTCTTAAATTGTGAAGTCCAGAATTCCTGTAGCTTAGGACACAACCCCCACCTCCCCCTGTAGGGAATTTATAGCATAGGTCTGTATCCTGTATAGTGTCCTGTGTGGCTACGCCCAGTGCATATCTGATAAGCCCTAGATTTTATGACTCCAGAAAGTTTAACAGATGTCACCTTTGACCCCCCTCCACAATAAACATTTTCATTGATCTGCCCCCAGCAGAAGCGCAGTCCGTGATTGCCATCCTGTGGCAATAGTACGCAACTACCCTCATCAGACAATCACGTGTCCGCACACCTCATCATAAATTCAGCCAGTAAAAGAGTAGGCAAAAATGAGAGAGGAGGAGACAACCTAGACAGGTATAAGACACGAGGCCAACCTCTACTCTGTTCATAGCCTGGGGTTCAATTTCAGATTGAGCTGCGTTCCATTTTCTTTCACCAATACCCCTTGGATCTGAAGGCTGAAACACTTTGTAAGTGTGAAATCTGTCTGAGTTTTATCCTTTTTATTTTTCATAAAGATTGATGTGTTTGTCATAGTCCTTTGTTATCATTTATTTGTTTATGTAAGCACTGAAAATCATTTTAAAATTAAAGTTAGCCTTAATTCATAAGTTCTCGTTGTTGCACGGATCCATTTCCTTGAAGGAGTGTATTTTCTTTTTGTAGCTGCTGAGAGAGCAGTGAGTTGAGCATTTTTTTTACGTGTTTTTAGAATATCTGTTAGGAATCAGATTCCTTCCGCTCTCTGTCACTTCGCTGTGGCCGTGGTCAGTGACTTCTATCAAGCTGCAGCCCTACTCTGGGTCACGGCTCATCACATCCCAGGAAGAATTCGAAGTTTCTGGGCGTGGCCTGGACTCGCATGGAGTAGGCAGCAGAAGAGAGGAGCTCCGTGGGCAATATATCTCACCCGGCACAATTAAGCCTATTTCCGACACCCAACCTGTAAAAACCCAGCAGAGGATCCTCTGGCACATCTGCCACTGGCGGGGAGCTTCTCCATCCTTGTGGGACTCCCGAACAGAGAGGTATTGTGGCCGGGAGGGGACAGCCGCCTGGAGCCGTGAGGAGACCGGATACCGCCAGCATACTTCGTGCTGAGGACCGGTTAGCATAACGTACCGCACTGCCAGCACTGACGTCTTACTCCTCGCTCCTTGCCCGGAGAGGTCGCAGGGGACTGCTGTGCACGGAGCTCGGATCGCTGCAGAGAGCCCGCCCGAGTGCCTCCGGCTTCACTGCCCAATGCATCGGACCTGCGCAGCGGCTGTTCCGGCCTGCTCACCTGTCGGATTGCTCCTGCCTGCAGCTCCCGCTCGCAACTAAGGTACCGCTGACTCTCGCCAGATTGTCCCGAGCTCCGGCCCGCTGCCGTTGCTGCGGACCTGATCGGGATCACTCCCGCACTCAGCCTCCAGTACTGACCGCGTGGCACGGCCATTTTGTGAGCCTGCAGTACTGTGCACCTTATAACTGGAGTCGCTCCTCTCCTGACACACGCACTCTGGGATAATTCCCTGCGGCCGCACAGAGTCGCGTCTCTCCTGGCTTATACCCACAACGTTATCAACGCTATAAACACGCAGTAACATACAGCAATACACCCTTTAATAACGGTGCACATCTCCTGGCTCAAACACCCAGAGGTGACTGCTTACTGCCACAGAAGGACTTTAGCCTCAGCACCACCTGCAGTACATGACCCTATTGCAGTCCTAAGACGGTGCCTGTCTCAATAGAGGCGCCCTCCTCTCTGTCCGTACACCCTGAGACACAAACTCACTACCGCGATGGACTTTACTTCTCACTGTCTATAATTCCAGTGCTAGCCACGTGGCGCGGCCATCTTATGCGTTATCAGCACATATCTGCTTACGGATTGAGCCCATCCCCGATTCAAACCTCTGAGGACTATCCCCACGACCTCCGGATATCCCTCTTAAGCTTGTGTATTTTCTGGGTCAATACTCACCTGGATCTATCTAATAGAGCTCCCTGAGCCGCATTCAGGTCAGGCCAGCACTATCTATTCTCCAACAGTATATGGACTCGGGCTGACTTAATTGGAGTCTTTGGCCACAACCAATTACACACATATACCTATAAGATAAGTGGTGTGATACTAAGCTTTTACTAACTACAACTTCTGGAGACTTAGCCCTCTACCCTTTCCTGAATCTCCCGCTCTCAAGTTTGCCCTTCTCATTGCTTCCTGATTATTTTCAATAAGGGGGAAGGTGTTTTACAGTCCACCATAGTCGCAGACTGCATCCCCCCTCTACAACTCCTGCTCTGGACTCAATTCTCCCTCACCGGAATTAGAGGAACTTAGAGCACGGTCTCCTCGCCCAAATTATAAACCCGCTTCTTCTTACCCTGGGTACTCCGCAAGACCGAATGGGCGGCACGAACAGAAGAAAGACCAGAACCAAACCGACGAAACTTACCGAATTTTTCCCGCAAACCTCATCACAACCATCCTCAGCAGATCGAGGCATCTCTTTTCCATCACTCTCCGGGACTTCTCCCACCTCCAACTCAGTGAACTCCCATGACGATATGGAGCGTTCTACTAGTATGGAAGCCACCCTTCAACGCCTATTCTCATCCTTTCGTGAAAACATCCAATCTGATTTCAAACACACTATGACTGAATTCAGAGCTGATATCCAATCTTTGGTTGCTCGGACAGACCATCTGGAAAAAAAGATGTCAGAATTTGCAGGATCGCACAACTTGCTTATCGACGCAAATGCGGCTTTAGAGGAGGAGGTCCAAAGATTGTCCTCCAAGCTACTAGATCTGGAGGACAGATCCAGAAGAGAAAACATCAGATTGCGGGGAGTCCCAGAGTCTGTCACCCCGGAATTACTCCAATCTTTCCTTGTAGATTTCATGGCTATAGTCTTGCCAGACGCCATCCAGATTGATCTTACAGTAGATCGCATCCATCGCCTACCTAAACCTAAGCACCTTCATTCGTCAGTCCCAAGAGACGTTATTGCGAAAATACACTTTTTCCGTACTAAGGACGAGTTTTCTTAGGGCTCTCCATAAGCACCCTCCGCTACCGGATAAATATAAGGACATTGCTATATTCCCGGATCTCTCCGCAGGGACAATGCTAAAACGCCGAGAGTTCTCCCACTATGCAAAAATTCTTCGAGAGAATGGCATTGGATATCACTGGGGCTTTCCTGTCAAACTGATCGTTACAAAAGATAATGTCACAACTACCTGCCACAACCCCATGTCGGTCAGAGAGCTCCTTGGGTCATGGGGACTACTGCAATCCCCACCTACAACACCGGCCAAAACACAGAGGCTTCGTCCAGAAGTTATAACCCCTCTCTGGTCGGAAAACCGCGCCAGATCCTCACCGAAGTCATGAGCTTCAAGTTGGAGTCAGAAGTTAAATACGCCCAGCCCCTCCTCATGCTCGGAACTGCTCCCTATGTCATCTATTGAGCGACGGACATTTGCTCCATGCTGTCATCTGCGTTTTCTTCCCCACCGTGAAATGTTCCCTTATTTTTGGGTACTCTGTTTACGTCCTCTGCGTCTTCTGATGCAGGTTATATGTTTCTATTTTGTTTCCACAGGTTACCTGGCTGTTACTGTTTTAGACCATGTGTACTATGCGGTGCTATGCTATGATGTCTTCCCATTTCTAGTAGCTTTTTTCACTCCAGAGGGCTGTACCCTTGAATGTTGTTTCGGCTCTTATATATTCCTATATCTATCACTATGGGGATTAAATTTCTATCCTTAAATGTTAACGGGCTGAATTCGCCCTTTAAGAGATCAACCCTCTGGAGAGACATTCTAAAGTCCAGAGCGGATGTCGTATGCCTTCAAGAGACGCATCTTAGAGATTTAGATACTCATAGGCTAAAACATAAGAAATTTCCAATACAATTCCTCACTTCTTTCTCCCGGAAAAGGGCAGGAGTGGCAGTCTTTGTGAAGGACACTGTTGCCTTTTCCCTTAAGCAGGCGATCATAGACGATAATGGCAGATACATTATTCTACATTGCCTATTAGACGAGGTCGAATACACTATTGCCACACTCTATGCACCTAATAGAAGGCAACTACGCTTTATTACTAGGATAGTTGCTAAAGCCAAATCTCTCCATAAAGGTAACCTGGTTTTGTGTGGAGACTTCAACATGGTTATCGATAGAGAGATGGATAAATCTCGTGACTCCCTCCCCTTGACGGGAGACCTGGGGTCCTTACTGAAAGCGGAAAACCTACATGATCCCTGGCGATACTCACACCCTGAAGAAAAAGATTTTTCATTTTATTCAGCCCCTCACAAATCCTATTCACGAATAGATTTTTTTCTTGTCAACAGACCAATGTTACCTAGTGTCCTCTCTGCCGACATAGGCGTTAGAACCTGGTCGGACCACGCCCCGGTATTCCTTACGCTAATGGATAACTTCCCCTCTCCCACGTATTCCCCTTGGAGGTTAAACACTTACCTATTGAAATCAGCAGCCATCGCTGACGAGATTAGAGACTCCTTACAAGAATACTTTAACCTGAATAGTGGCTCTGTGTCCTCACCTTCGACTCTCTGGTGTGCTCATAAGGCATATATCAGAGGCTTTTTTCTTAAAATTGCCTCGAGAGAAAAAAGGAAGAGGGAGAGGGCCTTAGATGAACTACTAGGGAAAATCCGGGATGCAGACGACCTGGCTAAAAAATCCCCCTCATCACCAAATCTTGAAAATCTACGCTCCCTCAAGAGGCAACTGCAACTAATTAACCTCCACAAATATGAATCCTCCCTTGCCAGACTGAGGTGGACTTTCTATATGCAGGGAGATCGCCCAGGGAAATTGTTGGCCCGTAGGGTTAAGCAACTTCAAGCTAAATCCAAAATAGTCTAACTCACAGTGAACATTCGAAAGATTATGAACCCGCAAGATATTGTGAACTCTTTTGCCCAGTATTACCAGGCACTATATAATCTTACAGATGACCCTTCACTCCCACCTGTGCAGACTCCGAACATCCAGTCTTTTTTAAGTAAATTGGCCTTACCTAAGGTGTCTGCGGCCCAATTGACATCCCTTAATTCTCCTATCACCTTGCAAGAACTTCAACGTGCCATTAACCAATCTAAACTAAATAAGTCCCCGGGTCCAGACGGGCTAAATAATGAATATTATAACATTTTCCCAATGCCCCTTAATAATTATCTTTTAGATACCTTTAATTCCTTCATTAGTGCGAACTCGCCCCCGGCAGAGATGTTAGCGGCTACAATTGTCACGATCCCCAAACCTGGTAAGCCACCGGATAACATGTCTAACTATCGGCCGATCTCTCTACTCAATTCAGATATTAAATTCTTTGCAAAAATTATCGCCAACAGGGTAAATGTGGTTCTCCCATCCCTTATCAATCCTGATCAGGTAGGATTTGTTCAGGGGAGGCAGACCAGGGATGGCATACGACGAGTCCTCAACGTCCTGCAATTCCTAAGTAAAGACAAATCCCCATCGGTCCTGCTTTCTCTCGATGGAGAGAAAGCTTTCGACCGTATCAGCTGGGCTTACTTACGAGAGGTCCTTCTTAAATTTGGGCTAACTGGACCGATTTTCAAGGCAATTACTTCATTATATACCTCGCCTTCTGCTATTGTTTACTCCTCAGATTTCTTGTCACATTCCTTCTTAATTTCTAATGGTACTAGACAGGGATGCCCGCTTTCGCCACTAATCTTTGATCTGTGCATTGAGCCCCTAGCGGAGTTGATAAGGACTTCTCCCCTCATAACGGGGGTGGAAATTGCCCAGGTTAGTCACAAAGCTAGCTTATATGCGGACGATGTCCTCATTATGTGCCAAAAACCGACTGTCTCAATCCCGGCCTTATTAGACATACTTCAGGAATACTCTGAGGTGTCACTGTACAAGTTAAACATTACCAAGTCTACTATTCTACCTCTGTATTGCCCCTCTCATATTCGGTCTGAATTACTCCATTTTAATTTTACCTGGTCAACCTCGAGCATTGTATATTTAGGAGTTAAGATTTTTCCAAACCTTTCTGATACCATAGAACGTAACTGGATAGATCTACACTCTTCCCTATCTGCTGAAATTGCTAAATTTGGGGGTTACACCTTATCGTGGATAGCCAGAATCAACCTTACTAAAATGCTCCTCCTCCCTAGGTTTTTATACCTAGCGAGAGCACTTCCCTTTATTCTCACCAATCTGGTACACAGGTTGCAAACTCTGATTCTAAAATTTATTTGGGGGTCCAAACGACCTCATTTTAGACGGCAATATCTTTACCTTCGAAAGCATCAGGGAGGGATGGCCGTTCCTGACTTGAGGGCATACAACATTTCCGCTATCTTGGAGCCGGCCTCTCTGCATTGGAAGTCCCCCCCAGTCACACCGGTGGACACATATTGAAAACTCGCTACTATCTTCGGGCACGGTTAAAGACCACCTAATGGCAACTCTTCTAGGGTCTCCTCAACTTTCTCCCTCACACTATGCCTTGACCACTACCCAGCATCTGATGGATGTGTGGCAGAAACATATAGCAACCAAGCGTAAAGTACGTATCAGTAAAAAACTGTGTCCTTTGACACTGCTGTATGGAGCTATTCCAGATGTTCATTTAGAGCCTTGGACCTCTAGAGGAGTCTGGATTATTGGTGACTTATTTTCCGAGGGGGTTTTCAGGACTTTTGCAGACCTTGCCTCCCAATATTTGCTGCCTAACTCGCAATTCTAGGTGTACCTACAGATTAGACATGCGGTCTCCTCCTTATCCAGTTCTTCCGCTGCACCATCTAAATCTCCCTTCCACCGTTTCCTATTGGGGGATAGTTGTCAAACAAAGGGACTCTCAGCCGCTTATGCCACCCTGGTGGACGCTGATGATGAAGTTAAACTAGATTATATGCTTAAGTGGGAAGGGGAGATGGCTCAATCCTTTCCAGTGGAGGAATGGTGGACGGCAGCAAATTCAAGCTCTAGGCATTCGAGGAAAATCCATCTCAGGTGGTACCTTACCCCGGTCCGAACAGCTCATATTTTTCCAGGATCCTCCAAAATATGCTGGAGAAATTGTGGGGCGGCTGGCTCCCTGATACACATGTGGTGGACATGTCCCGTGATTAGGCCCTTATGGACCAAGGCGGAAGGCCTGATCCAGCAACTATATTGCTCACAATTCACACTCACACAGAAATTAGCTTTATTAGATATTCACTTACATGATATTCCATTTCAGTATCAAACAGTAACCCAACACATACTTATTGCCACTAGACTAACTATTGCTTATCACTGGAAGTCAACTAGTGCACCGCGCTTCGCAGAAGTGATAAACCGGGTTAACATACAATACCATAGTGAGCTAAACCTTACTGTTCCCCCCCACCTAATTGCTAGGCAGAGACAGAAATGGGAGGTTTGGAAAACTTCGACATTTGCTAACTGAATCCTGTTATGTACCTGGACAATGTCTATATATACTCAGCTATATTATCAACATATGTAAGGAACCTGTGGTTTGCGGTCATTTAGCTGCAAGTTCACATGTTCTATGAGACATCCTTCATACTGTGTGTCATCTCTGCTACATGGTCTATTTTGTTTGTTTCTTTTGTTATGGTTTTTCTCTGCTGTGTTCGTGCAGATCTCTGTAAAGGAAAATTCTCTTTAATAAAAAACTAATGATTAAATAAATAAAGGAATCAGATTCCTTCCTGCTGATTCCTATTTGGTTATTGAAGGAAGGTGGTGGCAGCGTGTATTTTTGGGGTGCTGGAGCTTTCTTGTGGTACGATTTATTCTTGAGACGCTAACTGACTGAGAGGTTAGCGCAAGTGGAGATAAGTCTACCCCATTACAGTGGCCCCCAGTCACGTGCTGGTGAGTGTGTACGTGACAAATTGGTGGCAGAGCGGTGGGATATTTTTTCTTTTTATTGCAGCATTAGTGCTTGGTTTAAGCAATTATTCCCTGCACTAAAAGACTGGCTGTAGCTTTGTGAAGATTAGACCAGTCTTACGAGGACTAACGCAGTGCTTACTTGACATATGTACAATCAGTTTCCCTTCCCGTTTTTCTTTTCTATCTTTTATTTGGCAAAGGGTGCTGTTGTGGAGATGGCAGCCTATATAAGAAGCAAAACAAAGAATATCTCATCAACCTATGTGAGGAGAGAGATATTAATCCAGCGGCAAAGACAAAGGTTCAGCTGATCCGTGAGCTCGTGGAGCAAGATTTACAGCAGCTGGACATGGCGTCAGAGAACGAAACTGACAACACACAGGTCCAATTGACGGAATTTGCTCCTGAAATTATTTCCCCTGAGAACACCCGCAGCGGCAGTTCTAAGGGAGGCCTGGACTATGCTCTGGGCATGGCTTTTCAGAAACTTTGCGCTTGTGACCCTAATGTGTGCCTACAACTTATCCTGCAAGACCAACAGGCAGAGGCTGCGGAACGTCAGGCCGTGAGAGAACAAGAGGCGGCCGAGCGCTAAGCAGCGAGAGAGGCGGCCGAGCGCCAAGCAGCGAGAGAGCGAGAGGCTGCGGAGCGTGAAGCTGAGAGGGGACCTCAAGCTACAGCTGGCACAACTTGTAAGGGGTGAGGTTTGCCACGGCCTCATGCCCAGGATACAAACCCTTTGAAACCCGACTAGAACACTTTCCTGTGATGGAAAGAATGGGGACTTAGATGTTTTCCTACGAGGGATTTGAAAAGACTTGCAGACAATATCATCTGCCCAGAGACCAGTGGGCACGATATCTGACCCCAGGACTAAGGGGCAAAGCCTTGGAGTTTTTTTCGGACCTCCTATCAGAGCAAGACGGGGACTATGATGCCATAAAGAGAGCTCTGGTCATGAAATATCCCCTCACTCCGGAGGTGTATCGCAGGAAATTTCGGAGTCTGCAGAAAGGGTCCCACTGACAGCTACGCAGATGTGGAGGCAACTTAAGTGCCAACCTGCAAGCAATGGTGTGGAAGGACTCTCTGTTTCCAGCTTTGATGACCTGTTGAATGTAATGGTCAAGGAGCAGCTTCTCCATATCTGTCCTGCAGAGGTTCGTCAGTTTGTCTGTGACTGGGAGCCCAAGACGTCCAGAGACTCGGCTGAACTGGCAGACTCCTATGTTGCCAACAGGATGCCAGAAGCCCGGAGAACACCTGAGTCCACCTGGAGGAGAGGTAAGCCTGCTGGGGATCCCCCTTCTCCGCCCCATCGATCACCTGGGCACCCTCCTAGTACGCCTCCTGGGTCCCTGAGACCCACATGCCCATTGACTGACATGCACAAATGTTTTATATGCAACAAAGTGGGGCATGTTAGTGCCACTTGTCCAGACAAGCGGAGGAGTACCCCGATGCCCACAGCGCCCCCCCCCCCCCCTGTAACAGGCCCTTCCATCTATCTTATAACTGGGACTGCAGGAAGGAGAAGGCATAACCTTCCTATTGCAGCATTAGTGCTTGGTTTAAGCAATTATTCTCTGCACTAAAAGAGTGGCTGTATCTTTGTGAAGATTACACCAGTCTTACGAGAACTAACGCAGTGCTTACTTGACATACGTACAATCAGTTTCCCTTCCCCGTTTTTCTTTTCTATCTTTTATTTGGCAAAGGGTGCTGTGTGGAGATGGCAGCCCTATATAAGAAGCAAAACAAAGAATATCTCATCAGCCTATGTGAGGAGAGAGATATTAATCCAGCGGCAAAGACAAAGGTTCAGCTGATCCGTGAGCTCGTGGAGCAAGATTTACAGCAGCTGGACACGGCGTCAGAGAACGAAACTGACAATGCACAGGTCCAATTGACGGAATTTGCTCCTGAAATTATTTCCCCTGAGGACACCCGCAGCGGCAGTTCTCAGGGAGGCATGGACTCTGCTCTGGGCATGGCTTTGCAGCAACTTGGCGCTTGTGACCCTAATGTGCGCCTACAACTTATCCTGCAATACCAACAGGCAGAGGCTGCAGAACATCAGGCCGTGAGAGAGCAAGAGGCGGCCGAGCGCCAAGCAGCGAGAGAGGCGGCCGAGCGCCAAGCAGCGAGAGAGCGAGAGGCTGCGGAGCGTGAAGCTGAGAGGGACCTCAAGCTACAGCTGGCACAACTTGTAAGGGGTGAGGGTTTGCCACGGCCTCATGCCCAGGATACAAACCCTTTGAAACCCCGACTAGAACACTTTCCTGTGATGGAAAAGAATGGGGACTTAGATGTTTTCCTACGAGGATTTGAAAAGACTTGCAGACAATATCATCTGCCCAGAGACCAGTGGGCACGATATCTGACCCCAGGACTAAGGGGCAAAGCCTTGGAGTTTTTTTCGGACCTCCTATCAGAGCAAGACGGGGACTATGATGCCATAAAGAGAGCTCTGGTCATGAAATATCCCCTCACTCCGGAGGTGTATCGCAGGAAATTTCGGAGTCTGCAGAAGGGTCCCACTGACAGCTACGCAGATGTGGAGAGCAACTTAAGTGCCACCTGCAAGCAATGGGTGGAAGGACTCTCTGTTTCCAGCTTTGATGACCTGTTGAATCTAATGGTCAAGGAGCAGCTTCTCCATATCTGTCCTGCAGAGGTTCGTCAGTTTGTCTGTGACTGGGAGCCCAAGACGACCAGAGACGCGGCTGAACTGGCAGACTCCTATGTTGACAACAGGATGCCAGAAGCCCGGAGAACACCTGAGTCCACCTGGAGGAGAGGTAAGCCTGCTGGGGATCCCCCTTCTCCGCCCCATCGATCACCTGGGCACCCTCCTAGTACGCCTCCTGGGTCCCTGAGACCCACATGCCCATTGACTGACATGCACAAATGTTTTATATGCAACAAAGTGGGGCATGTTAGTGCCACTTGTCCAGACAAGCGGAGGAGTACCCCGATGCCCACAGCCCCCCCCCCCCTGTAACAGGCCCTTCCATCTATCTTATAACTGGGACTGCAGGAAGGAGAAGGCATAACCTTCAACCTGTCACCGTGGGCAGAAAAGTCGCTATAGGCTTCAAAGACAGTGAAGAAGAGGTGACTGTTGTGCGTCCAGAGATAGTGAATGCTAAAGATACCCCCCCCCATTCCGGGAAAGCCCATGCCCCCCTGACTGGATTTGGTTTGGACCCTGCTCTTTTTAAAACCCCCATGGCTCGGGTTTATCTGGACTGGGGAGCGGGCCGGGGGATGGGACGTGGGTGTTTCGTACTATCCCCTATTCCATTTTACGGGTTTGGGAAATCTGGGGGTTATGCAAGTGAACTATTTTCCAGTTTTCCCCCCCGGGAAGGGGCAGCCCCAGCCCCTTTTTATGTGATTCCCCACAGAGACTGTGCAAAAATTCGGGAAAAATTGCCCAGATTTTGGGGGGAAAATTGACAGGGATTTTCCCCCTGAATGTTTCCCTGATATGTGAAATTTGTGCAAAATGACTGTCCTTACTTTTCAAACCGGGAAACCCCATATCAGGATGCCTGAAAGACTCAGTTTTTGTTCGGCTAAACCAGCCCAAGGTGGAAGTTGAGGTGGAAGAGTCTGAAACCCCCCTTCAACCCTTCTTCTGCTAAACAGTCCCGCCTCCCATGTTTTTCAATATCAGTTCACGGGGCAGAGAAGCGAACCCTCGGGGCCCTGATAATCACGGAGTGCGGGGAAAAAGGGGGGCCAAACCAGGTCTAAAGAATTGGGAATCCCTGAAGCACCCCCCTAAAGTTTTTTTGGGCCAGAAACCCATGGGGAAAAGGGGGGGCTATCCCTTTGCCCCCTCCTCCAAAAAATGACCCCCGCCCCGGGGGAAAGGAAAACTGTCTTGAAACAATGTTTTTTATACTGGTGATTTTGAGAAAATTAAGCCTGTGGATGTATCACGCCTTTTATGGGCCTGTGATATTCACGGGGGGGTGGGGAATGTTGGGGTTTCTAGGCTGGTTGGGCCGGGACTTTTTTTTTCCTACAGCTTATTGTCCCCCCAAATTTGTTATCCCAGCCCCGATACTCTGGAACTGTTATAAAATTTTTGTGATGTTTTCCCCACCCCTGTAATGCGGGGTCCCCCTTTTATCAAAGTTGCCAGAAATGACTTGGACTGTTGTGGACAAAAATTAAATTTACCCAAAGCCAGGCTTATCCGACCGGTATTGAAAAATGATCTTTTTACCCAAGCCTGAGGGTGTTCTAAACTTTTGTAGACAAAAAATAATGTTTTCTAACCCTGGGTGTATCCCGAGGGTAATGTGGGGGAGGGCCCATCCCTGAGTCGGGGTTTCCATAATACCAACAGCTAAAGTGATGTGCCTGACCCCAAATGTTTGAAATGTCAATTGCTATGCACAGTTGAAGGTAAACCAAACCAGTAAGTATGTCCTGCCGCCCTTTGGGTGTATCCAAACCCCCTGGAGTGGGAATTTGGGGACCCCCTTTCCAAACTGTTGGATCCAAAGACAAACTGTGGGGGTAATCTTTGCCAAGGTTTGGGCTGAGGTTTTGGGGAAAAGGGTTTAACCCGGCATAGAGGTATGGGGTCCCCACATGTAATGTGATATGTACCGCCCAGGGGGAGTTCCCCCCAACCCCCCGATTTCTGATAAATTAATACAGGAAGGGGATGGAGTGTGGTAACCCACAGCCTCCTTGCCCCGGGGAGGCGGGGTTTCGGGGGCGGGCCCCGGGGGTGGCAGGTTAGACGTCCCCCACGCCCCAACCCCCAAAGGGGGAGGTGTGTTTTTAAACTAAAATTAAAAGTCTTTTTAAACGTATTTAAAAACCTTTTTTTAAATTGTGAAGTCCCCGAATTCCTGTAGCTTAGGACAAACCCCCCCCCTCCCCCCCGTAGGGAATTTATAGCATGGGTCTGTATCCCGTATAGTTTCCTGTGTGGCTACAGCCCAAGGGAACTGATTAAACCCCAGAATTTTTCAACTCGTAGCCCTAAACAATCCCCCCCCAGAAAGTTTAACAGAATTTTCACCTTTTTACCCCCTCCAATAAAAATTTTCATTGATTGCCCCCCGCAGAAAACGCAGTCCCCTGGATTGCCCCTCCTGTGGCAATTAAATACGCAACAACCCTCATCGACAATTTACGTGTCCACCCACCTCTCATAAATTCGCCCGAAAAAAAAGTAGGCAAAAATGAGAGGGGGGGACAACCTAGACAGGGATAAACACTAGGCCAGCCTCTAGTCTCGTTGTTCATAGCTGGGTTCAAATATTCAGATTGAGTCTGCCGTTCCATTTCAGATTCACCATACCCCTTGGATGCTGAAGCTGAAACAACCTTGTAAGATGTGAAATCTTTCTGAGTTTATTTATCCTTTTTATTTCATCATAACTGATTATGGTATGTCATACAGACCTTGTTATCATATTTTATGTTTATGCTAAGCACTGAAAATCATTTTGAAAATAAAGTTAGCCTTATTCGGAGAAGTTCTTCGTTTGCACGGATCCATTTCCATGAATGTAGTGTAATATTCTTTTTGTAGCTGCTGAGAGAGCAGCTGAGTTGAGCACTTTTTTTACGTAGTTTTTTAAGAATATCTTTAGGATCGAGATTTCACTTCCCGCAGATTCCTTTTTGGTTATTGAACGGAAGGTGGTGGCAGTGTTATTATTGGAGGATGCTGGAGCTGTCTTGCGGTACGATTTATACTTTATTCGCTACCTGACTGAGAGTGTGAGCGCAAGTGATACAAGATACAATCTACGCCCCAATACAGTGAGCCCCCGCAGTCACGTGCTGTGTAGTATTACATGACACCTGTCATTGCTAATCTAAACGAGCGCTAAAGAACAAATTGCTTTAAAGAAACTGTCTAAAAATGAAGAATTAGTTATTCGAGGAGCTGATAAAGGTGGAGCAAATTGTACCTCTTGATTTTATTGATTATAATAAAAGAGGCGCTCATTCTGTAAGAGATACTTTCTATTATGAGAAGGCATCAGAAGAAGTACATGCTCAACTTAAAAATACCTTTGATTTATTTTTGAAAGAAAAGCTCATTCATCTGGCAGTGAAAGATCATCACAAAGAAGAAGCCAACAATTCTTTTATGGAGATTAATACTCCTACATTACAAGCACTATTACTATTTACCACAAGGTTTCACAAGACAAAAAGAACCCCTCACCTGTTCGTGCCTATTATTTCTGGAAATTATTCAGTTATCATGACATTTACTCACATCATTCGTGATACCGTGTAATTACATCCTATATTTCTGCAATTTTACTGGAGATTTTTTTACGTGACTCTGATTCTGTACTCAAAGATCTTATTGGTCTTTTGTGGAACTCTGATTATTTATTCCTAACATTAGATGTTTCCTCGTTATACTCCAATATCAAACATAGTTTGGAGTAAAGTGCGGTACAGTTCTATTTAGATAAAGAATCATCTCTTTCTTTAACTTTTAGACAATTTTTATAACTTTAATACATTTTCACTAGGCTTCCTCCCAACCTTCATTAGTAAGTGGGCATTGCAATGGGGATCCGAGCTGCCCAATCCTACGCAAATTTGTTCATGGGCCTGTTCGAATCTCAGTATATCCAATCAGATACTAATCCATTTTTATCCCATATTACATATTTTAAGAGATACATAGAAAATCTCATTTTTATTTGGCAAGGTACTCCAGAAACAGTTTTTGAATTTGTAGAGTTTTTGAATAGGAATCAATGGGGTTTGAATTTTACGGCAACTGTAAATCTACCTGTCAAGAGATTGTATTATAGATTTAGTGTATTATCTATCTCATAATTTCTGATGATTCCAGAGCTCAAAAAATTCACCACACACTCATCATAGTGATTCCAATAGCCATCTTCATTTTTCAAGCAATCATCATTGTAATTGGCTGCGGAATATTCCTTGCACTGAGGTGGCAAATTTAGATGATTAGTTAGAAAAACTACTGGTGAGAATTTCGAAATACAAGCTAGCCGCCTCACTACTAAATGCACTGAAAAAGATTTTCCTCCGGAATTAATTTCTAATGCAAAAAGAAAAGAAATATGGTGACACACAAGAAAAATATTTTTAGTTCTCCTAAAAAAGATAAAAAGATGAAGGATAATCACTTTTCTCTTGTCACAACTTTTAATTCACAGCACCACGAAATTTACACCCTTTTAAAAAAAAACACTGGAATATTTTATGATTGGACTCTGTTTTAAAACCGGTTTTACCAAAAAATCCTCACGTAATTTATCGTAGAGCTAAGACAATAAAAAATATAATCGCTCCCTCATGATTCAGCAACTACAGAATACTAACTGTCTAGATGATAGTAGTACAGCTATAGCCGGGACACATCCATGCAATTTTCCAACATGTAAATGTTGTGAAGTATTTGTTACAGGAAATACTTTTCAGTCCTCTTCCACGAAAGAATCGTTTACTGTTAAAAATAAATTGTCTTGTAATAGTTTCTATGTAGTGTATCTTATAACATGTAAATGTGGCATTCAGTATGACTATGTGCACTAACAAGGCCTTTGTTTCACATGAGGCACCTTGCACTTAAATGTAATACTGCAATTTTCTTAGTCACCACAGGTAAATTGAATGGTGCCAAAAAATATCCTTTTAATGATTCCGAATACATTCCAGAATACGTGTTATTTATTCACTTGGCCAACGGCCAGCTTTTGTTGACTTGTGATAGACTACTTTGCAGATTATATTTGAGAAAATCCAAGCAAATCTTGTTATGATTCTTGAGGAGTTTAGAATAGCATGTTGATTTGTCCGCCCGTCTTTCTTAATATGAGACTTTCTCCAAAACTTCTCTTTCCATACCCTTCTCAAAATTCTATTCTATATTTCTCGAACATGGCAGTGAAAACAGGTGGACTAAGCGCACAGCAACAGAGGGGGTAGGACATGGAGGAGTTAGAGGTACGAGAGAAGGTCCCTTTTCCATCTCTATACCACCAGACAAGAATAATCAACACCATCACTAAACACGCATTCCAGCGGATCACCATGATAGCAGGGACAACAGGCCTGTCATTACGCTGGAGATCAGGGCCCTGAAAGAAATCTCAGTAACGAACAGCGTCAGCCAATCTGTCCTCAGTGGTTAATGCAACCTGCAGCCTCCAGCAGACTTACCACTCCTCGTCCTCGCAGTCAAGATCCACAAAATGTCCTCATCAGCATCATCACAGCTGACCAACAAGAAGCAGCCCAAATGTCAAACTTTCGTGTACCCACCACTGTGGATAATCCACCTTTCTGAAGACCTCTTTGAGATGACAGAAAATGCGGTTGGTGGCCAGAAGGCATGTTAAAAGATTCAAGAGCCAAAGAGGAGATATTTTCCTCTTGCTCTGACGCCCCAGTTCTACTGATGCCATCAGAGGAGGAGAAGAGCCGGTCACTCGGCAAAAATCGGGTGGTCGGCAACGCTTGCAGTAGCCCACATGCTGAGCCCGCAGCTTTACTGGATGCAGAATGTCAGGAGACGACGAAAGGTCACCTTGTGTTGAAGATGCATGTAGATGCACATATCGCGGACCAACGTGTTCTTTTCAGCCGGAGATTCGCTTGCGATCCGCTTCATCAATGGACGAGGGAGTGAAGACGATGGTGGTAGTGTTCAGTACGGGTTCCGCCTCGAAAAAGGGAGAGGGCAGACTCGAGCAGAAGTCCCGCTCGATATGATTCCCGCTCAGCCCCACGGTCAGTGCAAACCCCTAGCTCCACGCTTGATCGCCGTCAAAAGTGGTCCAGTACCTCTCAAGCTTAGGGCCTTCCTTTGAGACAACAAGTCCATCTGATTCACTACCAGCGATGTCATTAGTGCCTCGCCTTATTGCCGTAAACCGCGTCATAACGTAGAGGCAAGAATACACACCTAAGGTCTGGTTAAACCACCACCAATATGTAGCTATCACATGCAGCACAATGCAAGAGTTGAAATGGAGGCAACACTTGGCCAACAAGGCCAGACCTGACGGCCGGCCTCCAACCACTGTCTCACGACCCTCTGTCTCCACCTCCTCCCGCCACCAACCAATTCGTGTTCCTCAGCTTGCCCATGGAGCCTCTCAGATCATGAACAGGGATGCAGCCACCACTTCAGCCTCCGAACGTAGCCGAGAAACCACCAGCACCACCACAGACCCATCCTAAACCCCTGTCTCCTTCGCGCATATCTTGACGACCTGCACAGCCGTACAGCGGCCAGTCTAGCAACCAGTCTTCTGTCTTCCAGGTTTGGGAGCAGAAGTAAACACTTTAGACACACAAAACCAATCCCAAAGCCAAATAGCGCCTGAATGTACGGCAATCGCGCCCGGGCTTGGCCTTAGGAAATGTAGCCTTTCCGTCTGGGACCACAGATGGGTTCCCACCTTACGTTCATGGCCCCCCCCCCCCCCTATGCCTGCCCCCAATTCACCAGACATGCCTGAGCAGGCATTCTCATTGCCAGAAAAACCGTAACCTGCCCTGGCCATGAGCAACGTGTCATCATAAAATTTCTCAACGGCGCGTTGTCTGCATCGTTTCCACGGAAAAGTCCATTTGACCACCGCGACGAATGGCCTAGTACGCACTGGCCAAGTCCCATATATCTCTGTGACAGCTCACTGGGTGAGCACTGTGGCTATTCCCTGGGGGTGACGGTTGGCGCGCCAGGCTCGCGCACGCTCTTCAAAACCGCAGGATGGAGCAGGTTCTTCCCCCCCAAGGTCCTCTGTGGTGGCATCACTGCCCAAAGAAACCAGGCCGTGTTGTGAAATTAATTCTGTCTAATGGAGACCGATCCACACAGGTCATAGAGCTGTGTGACGGCTCTCCACAACACGAGACCGAGCGCTGAGCTGGGTGACAAGAACCTTGTGCCAGGCCAAGGTGTGTGTCGCTAACGGGCGAAATCCTGCTGGCCGCATGCCGATAATATCGGATAGGCTGGAGGCAACAATCCCTTGCCTGGAAACATGTCATTTGAACCTTGAGTTCGTCCAGAAATTTACTAAAGAGTGCTACACGGTCGGACGATAGCCTTCTGAAGGAAGGCTCGAAGTCCTAAGTTCGCACTTCCCGCACGTTCGCCACCTGCTTCGTGTCTCCAGCTGGCACGTTGCAGCGTCCACGCAAGCGTGGCTCCCCCCCGTCCCCGTCAACCGTCTCAATTGATGACGTGGCAACCATGCTTGAATTCCACCCTCCACATGCATCCAGCGATTGTGGCAGCAGCGCAGATGCACAGTTAACGCAGTATAAGTGACACAATGGCCTGACAAGCACGCGGTTGCGAGACCTCAGGGTGTTGAGCCACCGAGAGTGAGGCAGGTGAAAGAGCTCTGCAACACAAGCCATAGCCATATTTGAAGAAGCTACCAAATGTCCAGTGCGGACAAAGCCACTTGTCAGCATGAGCATGTGTGGTGATCCATTCAGTTCTGGAAATGACGTTTGGAACCACTCGAAACAACTAGAATCCCGCCATCGAGACGAGGAGGAGACAAACGGACACAGATGCGGACACGAGCCTTTCTCTCCATTCAAATACTCCAAGGCCCGGACAGTTTGTCACAATTTCTCCAATGTGTCCTTCATGTAGGCCAGTGTTCGGTGTCAGAAGCTAGTGCAAAGTTGGAGCGCATCAGCTCTCAGGGTAGCACATCATCTCATGCAAGTCAGGGGCTTGAGTGTTGAAGCTGTGCCGGAGGCAGCGCGGAGGCAGGAGGGGGAAAGGAGGTATTCCTAGACACCCGATGTTACCGCGACGTCCCTAGCCCTTTGGAAAAGAAGCTTGGCGCGCGAATTTGAGGCGGAGGAGGAAGATGAGAAGGATCAGTTGCTAGGCCCCTCGACCCAGAGGCTTGTGGAAATCAAGGCTCCAACGCTCACATGAGTGCTTGGATGCTTCCAATTCCCCAAACAAAGAATCCGCGCATTAAGGGCCATCAAAATGAACAACAGTTACTGAGTGGACCACCCTCACTGTGATCCACCGTATAAAACAAAACTCAGCACTTTTTCCGTGTCCACTCACCCAAACACAAGAGTAAACGATGCAGGAAATGAGACCTGCTGATTGATGCATCTATTGTTTCATTCAACGTAGCTACTTTCCATATAAGTACATAGACCCGCGCTTAGGGCAAGTCTGCTTTAGCCAGGGCTCCCAACCCTCCACACAGTCAACAGCAGAGAAAAATGGCAATGCTTTCTGTTAAATGCAAAAAGCACATGTAGAAAATTACTTACAAAAAGCTCCCATAAATACAGACACTTGAACTGACAGCATTGATACTACTTTGCCGATTATGGTGAGCAACCATTCATCTGCTGTTGTAGCCTTTGCCTGATTGAATCCAACTGGAACAGAGGGTTCCTGTTTCGTCGAGCTTCACGAAACAAATGTCCACGGATGGACACAACAACATCAGCAGACGTGTAACAGCATGACAAGAGTGTGCCAAGTAGGCTTACGGCAATCAGCACGCAAACGTGTCAGGCAGAAGCCTAATGGTGACCTTCTGGCAATCTTTTGTTTAACCACCTCAACCAACGATGCAATGCAGGGCACACACCAAAACACAGAGCGTCATCCTGTAGATGATCCATGAGAGTGACATGACTATCTGCGTCTCACAACATGGTTGTTTGTATCTGTGTTCCGGACCCAATAGACATTCTGGGTATCCAAATGAACGAATGGCCCGAGCTGGCTATCGTCCGCCATAGGAGGTGTTGTCCTGCCCAGCCCAGCCAGCGTCATATCTAGGAAACGGTCAACACCCTCCCTTCGGAAACAGCTGGAGGACAGTCATTACCAGACAAATGCCATCCGGAATAAAAAGAGGAACACAGACAACCCGAAAGCAAAATTACGAATCTATTGAAAAATTCAAGCATGTAAAATGAACTTTCACATATAATGTGGATCGATTACTTTCATACAAGATGAAATCAGGCATGATCACTGATGATGTTGTGGCCCAATCTGCCAGAGTGTCACCGATTAGTTGCCGGTCCTACTTCACATTCCTTTTCAAACAGAAATGGACTACCTCCTTGAACAATGTTTTTTTTAAAAATGATCATATTTCTTACTGCAATTTTTATTCCTTTTCTCCAAGCGCTTTTCATTTGCTGGTTTTGCTAGTGAGGAGACTGTAGCAAAGACAGCAAGTTTTTAATGAGCAACACCGTATTCCATTTACTCACTTTATCTAAGAAGTTTTCGCATTGTCATGTGAGTTTTGAGGGATCATGCTTGCTGTGAGATACAGTCTATAATAATGGTCCTTGGAACAAAATGTGCTTTATCAAAGTAGCATTAGTCTCCCGCACAATTTTTAATAGGTGGCTGAGAAGGTCATATTTATAATTTTTTAGCGGGGTCAAAGTAGTCTGTGAGATACAGCAATAAGCATGGCTCCCTTTGGAACAGAAATGCTGCTTCTACGGATGGCATTTTTCATATCCCGCAAAAAATTCAAGTGGCTGAGAAGTCATTTTTGTATAAATTAATTTTTTGCGTCATGCGCTGCTTTGAATGGCGCTGCATACTACAGTCCTATTATAAAAAAATGTTGTTTCGAAACAGCGACATTTGTTCCTCACAATTGTCCCAACAGTGGGGGGGCCCTCAAGGGTCACAAGCTTTGATTTTCTGGGGGCATTTTGCTTTGAAATGGCAGCTCTATAACACTACATGTCCTATTATAAAAAAACAAAAAATTGTATCTACAGACATTTGTTCTCTTCACAATGTCAAGAGTGCTCAAGGTAGATGGTGCGTCAGAAACAGAATACGGTCTAGGACACTGTTAATGACACATATTGCAAAAATGACCTTGTTTTTGCAAGTTCTTTATCATTAGCTACAATCCCTGTCATTGAGTACAACCCATCTTTAATACAATTAAAAAAAGAGAGACAAAGACATGTCGTGGGATCCATCCTATTTATTTTAAAAATGTTTTTTTCGAGAATTAAACTACTAAAAAACATGCATGACAAAATAGCTGGTAAAAAAATTCTCTGAATTTAAGCAATGGGAGGTACAGGAAAAACTTGACCAATGTAGGTACATTACAGAGGACATGTGAGTATGAGGGAAAAAATAGCCCCAAAACGGGACAGAGAACAAATACAGAGACAATTTCCTCCAGCTCGTTGAGTAAAATGATAAAAAGAATGCCAAGAAAAAGTGGGCACCTGGGGTGGAACAGAGCGATAACCCAACACCAGTATTGATCCAAGTGAAGCTCATTTTGAGGTCCGCTACACTCATACGGAGGGCAAAAGCGCTACCACAGGTCTTAGAGCGACTGTGTACACTAGAGGAAGCCTGGAGGTTCTCACCAGCACTTCCGCTTCCGCACTCAGCTTACAGGCACGCACAGTTTTCGTTGCTAACATCGCGTATCAGCGGCATTTTAATTCTTGCGTGTTAGATAGATGACGGACGCCAGCCTGGTCTCTCACCGCAGCCACTGTAACTCCGGACCCTGGGTCATGCTTTGTCACAGGGACACCAGGTATAGTCAACTGTCCAGCTCTCAACTAAAAAGTGGTTGATAAACTCCTTTTTCCGGCACTTTTAATTCTGTGGGTCACAGACCGGTTAAGGTCATACTGTGCCCAGGACAAGGTACAGTATATGACACTAGTATCAACTAAAATGGTGGTTAAAGACTCCTTTTTCCTGGCACTTTTTATCTGTGGGTCTGACAGGTTAAGGTCATGCTGCTCAGGAAACGGAGTTGTGTCAATGCCTGTTCAACTAAATGGTGGATTGGAAGACTCCTTTTTCCCGGCACATTTTAATCTGTGGTTCAGAAACAGGTTTTAAGGGTCCATCATCGCTGCGGTCCGGCGACTAGGTTGTCAATGTTCCATGTTCAGCTAAAAGGGTGGTTGAAGGACCTACTTTTTTTCCCTGCACTGTTTTAATCTGTGGTCAGACAGGTTAAGGGTCATGCGCGTCACAGGACAGGGTTTGTCAATGTCCATTCTCAACTAAAATTGGTGTTAAAGACTCACTTTTTCCTCGGCACTTATTAATCTGGGTCATATAGGTTTAATGGTCATAAATCGAGTGGCCCAGACAGGGACAGTATATGTCCCATCAACTAAAATGGTGGTTGAAAAGACTTCCATTTTCCGACACTTTTGTAATCTGATGAGGTCAACAGGTTAAGTGTCAGAGTCTGCGGTCCCAGGACAGGGTTTTTATATTTTTTCGTCAATGTCCAGTTCAACTAAAAATGGTGGCGTTGAAAGACATACTTTTCGGCACTTTTTAATCTGATGGGTCAGACAGGTTTAAGTCATGCATGCGCAGTCTCAGGTCCGGGTTTTCAAGTGTCCAGTTCAACAAAATGGTGGTCTTGAACAGACTCCTTTTTCCTGGCACTTTTTTAATCTGGGGGTCAGACAGGCTTTTTTTATGGTCAAATTAACTGTGCCCAGGACAGAGGGACAGTATATAATGTCCAAGTTCCCCTTAAAATGGTGGTTGGCGAAGTGACTCCTTATTTCGCACTTCTTTTTAATCTGTGGGTCAGACAGGTTTAAAGGGTCCAATGCTGCGCGAGTCCCCAGGACAGGGTTTCCAATGTCCCAGATTCACCTAAAATTGGATTTGAAAGACACCCATGATTCCGGCACTTTTTTAATCTGGGGTCCAGACAGGTTAATGTATAACATACTGTGTGCCCAGACAGGAGCAGTAATATGATCCACGTTTCAACTAAAATCGTGGTTGAAAGACTCCTTTTTCCGCACTTTTTTAATCTGGGTGCCAACCAAGGTTAAAGGTCATGCTGCGTCCAGGACAGGTTTGTCAATGTCCAGCTGCAACTAAAATGGTGCTTGAAAGACTCCTTTTTCCCGGCACTTTTTCTAATGCTGTGCTGTGGGTCAGGAACAGGTTTAAGGGTCATGCGCCGGTCCCCAGGACAGGGTTGGTCAATGTCCAGTATCAACCTAAAATGGTGGAATGACAGACTTAATTACTTTCCGCACTCTTTAATCTGTTGGGTCAGAACAGGAGTTTAAGGTCATGCTGCGGTCCAGGACAGGTTTGTCAATGTCCAAGTTCAAATAAATGGTGTTGAAAGACTCCTTTTTCCCCGGCACCTATTTTTAATCTGGAGGTCAGACAGTTTAATGGACCATACTTGGGCCCAGGACAGGGACAGTAAAGTGTCCAGTTCAACTAAAATGGCTGGTTGAAAAAGACTATCCTCTTTTCACACAGCACTTTTAATTGTGGGTCAGACCAGTTTTAAGGTCATGCTGTAGTCGATAGGACATGGGTATGTCAATGGTCCAGGTTCAAATAAAATAGGTTGAAAGACTCCATTTCCGGCACCTTTTAATCTGGGGGTCAGAATGTTTAATGTTCATACTGATTCCCATGACGAGGCCAGTATATGTCCAGTTCAACAAAATGGTGGTTAAAGAACTCCTTTTTCCGCCTCTTTTTATTCTGTGGTCAGACAGTTTAGGGTCACCTGTCGGTCCAGGACAGGGTGTTGCGTCAATGTCCATTCAACTAAAAGAGTGATTTGAAAGACTCCTTTTCTTCCGGCACCTTTTTCAATCTGTGGGTCAGACAGGTTTAAGGGTCTTCTGAGCGGTCCAAGAACAGAGGTTCGTCAATGGTCCAGTTTCAACTAAAATGGTGGTTGAAAGACTCCATTTTCCTGGCACTTTTTAAACTGGGGGTCATGACAGGTTTTAATGATCATACTCGTGGCGCCCAGGGACAGGGACAGTATATGTCCAGAGATCAACTAAAATGGTGGTTGAAAGACTCCTTTTCTTCCGGGCACTTTTTAATCGTGCTGGGTTCAAACATTTACTAGGTCATCGCTGGGGGGCTCGTCCAGACAGGGTTTTGTTCAATGTCCAGATCAACGCGATAAATGGTGGACACACACACCAACTCCTTTTTCCGGCATCTTTTTAATCTGGGGGTGAGCAGAACACAGGTTTAAAGGGTCCATACTGTGGCCCCTGGACAGGACATAATTATGTGTCCATTTTCAACTAAAATGGTGGTTGAAAGACTCCGTTTTCCGGCACTTTTTTAATCTGGTAGGTGTCAGACACAGGTTACAAGGTCATGCTGCGGTCCAGGACGATTCTAGTCAACGTCCAGTTCAAACTAAAATGCGGTGGTTCAAATGCGCGAAGACGTTCACTTCTTCTTCCTTCCGGCACCTTTTAATCTGTGGGTCAAAAGCACGTTTTTATAGGGTCATGCTGCGGGTCCAGGGACGAGGGAGAGCTTCAATGTCCAGCGTTCAAGTAAAATAGATCGGTTCAAATCATAACTGCCTTTCTTGCACTTTTTAATTGTGGTTGATGCAGGTTTAAGGGTCATGCTGTGGTAGGTAGAAGACAAAGGGTTGTGAATGTGTGAGACTTTTTTCTAGTGGCTTTTTTTTTTTTTTATTGTTTAATTTTCATAGCCTAAGATTTGTGCCTAACGAGTGTAGCAGGTATCCATTTTGCGACTGTTGTGGCGAGTGATTAATTCCAGCTTCACCAGCCCTGTTTGGTGTAAGAAATAGGTGTTGTTGCTCTCCATAGACTTTAATGGTCATCGCTCATAATCGACTGCTCACTATCGAAAAACCTCATCGATGATGGCCGACTATCGACTATTGCCCGATGTCGATAGCCAACGTAATCGCTCAACACTAAGCCCCACATCTATCTCAAACCGATCGCAACGTCTTTTGGAAAGAGAGATCTTTTGGATATACCAACTAGATACTGTAGTCCCTAATGGGTTAAATGAGCTACAAGAGATTATCATTTAACTTGGCTATTTATATCTTTTAGCTGTCATTTATTTGTACTATCATCTAACATTGTTGCTAGTTTTTGTTGTTACATATCTATATAAGAACAGTGTTTCATTTTGGGGTGTTATGGTATGTATTAGATGTAATTGGGTCTACAATTTGGTATTCGGCTCATACAATGTATGTAATTTTTAATTCTAGTTCTTTTAGATGCATAAACACTGTGAGATGTGAGTTTTTTATGATGTTATCTCAGCGAGTCTCATTGTGGTAAATCTAAGTATATTTTATATTTGATCATTTTTCAACCCCTATAACAGACCCTGGGCTGCGTTATTGATTACAACTCCCAGGTATCGCAAGGGCTTTGGCGGGGGGATCGCTCCGCGACCCCACCGCAGACGTCCGCCGGTGATTAGCGCTGATCGACACCGAATATCCAGCATTAACAGCGCCGCGGTGGCTCTGCCTCGCGGTGCGATGTGTAAACCTGTCAGATACCGACGGACAGAAGATCTGCCGTGGCGTCTGACTAAATGACGATCGGTAGAAATTCCCAGGAAGAAAACTAAAAAGGTGAAAAGTACGCGAAGACCGGCACTAAAGAATTAAAAATGGGCAAAGTAGAGAGTGCACTGTGAGTATATAAAATACAAGTTGTCTAAAAATAACAGAGAAATAAGAAACAAAAAAAAGATAAAAAGAGGAACAACGCCGAATACGAATAAGCGCATCATGCCGATGGCCCCGATCGATCTACGTCATCGGCAATCAGCACAGCTATGCTGCGCCGATCCGGACAGAGCGCGGAACTACAGGTGGTGGGGAGGCCCTAGTGAATCTCCCGACACATTTGCCGGTATTGCCCGCACTCCGCGCGTAGACGGGTGAAGTGTGAAACCGCCATCTTTGTACACCCTAATGCATGCCTATTCAATGCAATAGGCTTGGTTGCTGTAATAACATTCACCCCCCAAGTGGTCAAGTACCATAGGGGGACTAGAATGTTACAGTAAAAACATAAATACAGTTTTTAAAGTGCAGCAAAAAAAAAATATTACAAGTTCCAAATCACCCCCATTCCCATTTTACAAATAAAATCTTAAAATAATAAAAAAAATTACACATATTTGGTATCGCGCCCGCGTCCGAAAAAGTCCCGATCTATAAATAATATTACAGTCAATTATCCCGTACCGCGGCTGAACACCGTAGAAAAAAATTCCAAACGGCAAAATTCTGCGTTTGGTCAATTTACTTCCACATAAGAATTCAATAAAAGGATAAAAATTATCAAAAAATGTTGCATGCAGTCCAAACTGCTAGCGATAGTCAAAAGTAACACTCACCCCAGCAAAAAATGCCCACCTCACACTGACATCCAGTAGGTGTTTAGTACAAAAAATGCTATTGTCGCAACAAAATGGCGCGTGATCGCAAATTTCAAAAATAGAAAATGTTTGGAAGTTGTTTTAACGGTACCAAAACATAAACGAAACCTACATGAGTGGAAATGCAAGGATGCGTACACCAACCTGTATAAATACATATAAACCAATAATATTTACCGAAGATGAAACACCCGTAAAGGGCAAAACACCCAGAAACATGGCGAAAATTACAATTTTTTTTCACAAATTGTCCCACTGGAATTTTTTTGCGGTTCCCAGTAATTTCTATAGTCTATATGATGAATACAAGCCACCATTAGAAAGTTACATCTAGTTCCGCAAATAAAAGCCCTCATACTGTCTATGTAGGTAGAAACAAAATAACACAAAGATTTAAGGCTTTACCAAGTAGGCGCAGCGAGGAAAACGAACGTTCATCAACAAAAAAAAACGCCGGGTCCTTAAGGGGTTAAAGTTTAGACCTTTTGAATTGAGCGACGCTGAACCTCGTTTTCATTCCGTGGTTCTTTTAAATTGAAACTTGAGTATTGGCTTCTCTGTAACCTGATGAAGCGAGCACGTACTTGCTCGAAAAACGCATTGTTTGAGCTTTATATATCTATTAAATATTTGACACTATCAGACCTGAGTCTCAATGTGGATTATGTCCCAGTGTCTTATGTTTTTATAAATTTAACCACAAGTGCTACTATTCTCTTCTCTATATATTCGATATATGCTTTCCGTGGACTCGCGTGTGCAGAGGATCCCCGTGCGGAAGAGATCGTTTTGGCTGCTACTGTGGCAGAGATAATCTACGTGCTTCTATGTGTTTTACCATTTTGTACAACTATTACAGGTGATCAGTGATGATACTGCGTGTATCTAGCTACTAATACCGTTTATTGCACAGAGTGCGCTTCTGTCCCTATTTTTTGTTTTCAGCACACTGATTTGTATAACATGTATTAAGGTTAGAGATGGGCGAATTGATTCTAACTAAGTGGATTCGTTAGAATTTCAGGAAAACTTCGGTTCTGACGAATTTTGAAGTTTGGGTTAACTTCGCGTGAACGAAGTGTGCTTTTGATTGATAAAATGGCTGCGAGCACATGGCGCTACATGGGGCAAAGCACTCTGGGAGGAAGAAGGGCATAGCCTGCATGACATGTGCAGAGATGAAGCCAATCAGAGACCGGCGGGATTCTGTGACGTCACCGCACTATATAAGTCCGGGCGCGACGCTGGGAGCTCACACCGCTCTCACTGTACTGATCAGGGAAGGTGCTGCCACGGCTGATTGTTGCTGAACTGATTTTTATACAGCGATTTTTGGGGGGTGTCTCAGCTTATCTCAGAGACTGCTTCTCTTAATGTTCTATTTCTGATTTTTTGGTGTATTGGATCTGAAATCCAGTGTGCGTCCACTGCAGCTGCACATACATTTTAATGCTATCTGCTCACAGCACATTGAATATCCAAGGGGGATCTAAGCCAGTTCCTGTTGTATTCATTTAAAGAAACAGCATTTTTATAATACAAATACCACTTCATTTTTGGCTGCTCAATTCTTTTGCGCAATTTACATCCAGGGGTTAATTAAGCGTTGTTCTGCTGCTCTGGTGACTCCAAGAAACCGTCTTTTTCATCGTCAAAAAACACAATTTTCCTGTACCATAATTCACAAGCAAAGGTTAATTACAATATTATCTCTTGTTGTGTAGCGTAGAAAACACGCAATTGTAACACCCTACAAAGCTAGTAGCTTGTGGCTGCTCAATTCTTTTGCGCAATTTACATCCAGGGGTTAATTAAGCGTTGTTTTTCTGCTCTGGTGACAAAAATAAACCGTCTTTTTCATTGTCAAAAATTACAATTTTCCTGTACCATAATTCACAAGCAAAGGTTAATTACAATTTTTTCTCTTGTTGTGTAGCGTAGAAAACACGCAATTGTAACACGCTACAAAGCTAGTAGATTCTGGTTGCTCTATTCCTTTGCGCAATTTACATCCAGGGGTTAATTAAGCGTTGTTTTTCTGCTGTGGTGACAAAAATATACCTCATTTTCACCGCCAAAAAATAAAATTTTCCTGTACCATAATTCACAATCAAAGGTTAATTACAATTTTTTCTCTTGTTGTGTAGCGTAGAAAACACGCAATTGTAACACGCTACAAAGCTAGTAGTTTCTGGTTGCTCAATTCCTTTGCGCAATTTACATCCAGGGGTTAATTAAGCGTTGTTTTTGTGCTGTGGTGACAAAAATAGTCCGTCTTTTTCACCGCCAAAAAATACAATTTTCCTGTACCATAATTCACAAGCAAAGGTTAATTACAAATTTTTTCTCTTGTTGTGTAGCGTAGAAAACACGCAATTGTAACACGCTACCATGCTAGTAGTTTCTGGTTGCTCGATTCTTTTGCGCAATTTACATCCAGGGGTTAATTAAGCGCTGTTCTGCATATGTAGTCAGTAAAAGAAACTTTGTTTTTCACCGCCACAGAAGAAATTCTGTAGCATAATTCATATCCAAAGGTTAATTAAGCCTGTTGTGCTTTTATATTCATAAATACACAGAGTTTTTGACGGCACATACAAGTCAATTTCTCCTGCCCATTTGTGGAGCGCAATTTATATCCAAGGGTTACCCAAGCTTCTTAGTGGTTAATTTGGAGTCAAATACAGGGTGGTATTAATCATATACAGATATCTTCATCAAACAGTGTCTGTACATTTTAGAACAAAGTATGTCAGACAGAGAGGTGGCAGGCTCTTCACCTGCGAGTGGCAGAGGCACAAACATTCCTGGAGCAGGTCGCAGCACAGCAAGGGGACGTCGCAGCAGGGTCACTCGTGAGGCCACAACTACCGCTGTCATCTAGCGGCCGTGTACTGACTAGCAACCCAATGGTTCTTGATTGGTTGACTAGTGTCATCCACTTCCTCCCAGATGACATCTGACAACCCCAGCCAAGAGTCGGTGGAAACATCAGACACAACCCTTAGTTGGCATGGCCCGGGAGCGGGTCAGCGGTCCTCACCGCCCTCAACCCCGCCTCTTCCCATCCGGTTCCCTCAGCCAGAGATCTACTATGTGGTCTGCGCTCAGCGCCACTATATAGCGAGGATGAACAATTTGAGGAGGGCAGCCAGCAGCTACTTGGCAGCGAAGAAATGGGGCCAATATCCCCTGCTTCTTGCAGTAGGCAGCAAAGTATAGATGTTGAGAGTGGCATGTTGTGAGGGGTCAGCCTCTGTATACTAAGACCGGTGATGAGGACAGCAGTGACGATGAAACACAAATAGAATGATGATGGAGCTGACCGCACTTGGGAGCCGGGTGAGGCAAGGGCTTCATCATCGTCAGGAGAAGAGGGCGTCAGCTTGCGCGTCAGGCAGCGGCGCAGCCAGCAAGTGGGTGTCATGTGCCGTGAGTCAGCAGGATAGCAGCAGTGTGAGGTCAGGAGCCAAGCGGCCACGGGTAAAAAACCCGCTTCGCAGGTCCAAGAAAGTAGCAGCACAGGGCCAGCGAGGCAGCGGCGGCAGTAGTCCACTCAGTGCGAGCGTTGGCGGTAAAATCCAATACTCGGCGGTGTGGCAGTTCTTTGCTAAGACACCAGAGGAGCCGAAATATGGTATATGTAGAATCTGTAAGCAGAAGTGAAGCGTGGCCAGGGAGCTAACGTTGGCACCACGGCCCTGCGTCAACACATGCAGCGTCACCATCCGGTGGCCTGGGAGAAACTTGGCTCAGATGTGGTGGTCCATCCTGCCGCCGCAGCAACAGCAGCAGCAGCAGCGCCCAGTGGCACGCATGCCATTGCAGCCAGTCAAGGCTCCACCACCTCTGCAGAAGGGAGCTGTTTCTCTTTGACATCATCTCCCGGTCCAGATGCTCCTGCTCCTCGCTACTCATGGTGCCAGCAGTCGTTCAGCGAGGCGATTGCAAAGAGACAACAGTATGCGTCCAACCATCCTAAGGTGCAGAAGCTGACCGTACTCCTGTCCAAGTTGTTGGTACTGCAGTGCCTCCCCTTTCAAATGAGGACTCTGCACCATTCAGAGAACTAATGGCTTGTGCCGAGCCGAGATGGAGAGTTCCAAGCCGTAATTTCTTTTCCAAAAAGGCAGTACCAGCACTTCATAAGTATGTAGAACAGAAGGTGGGCCAGTCCTTAAGCTTATCGGTTTGTTCCAAGGTGCACGGCAGCGCGGACGTCTGGAGCTGTAACTACGGTCAGGGCCAGTACATGTCCTTTATGGCCCACTGGGTGAATGTGCTTCCGGCCCAGGCACACCAACAACTTGGACAGGAGACGCCGCTTTTTCCTCCACGTTGTCAAACTGCTGCTCCTGCGCCAATGTCCGCCTCCTCCTCCTCCACCACCACCACCTTCTCAGCCTCCACAAGTACTGCCCATCATACCACATGTTTAGGGCACAGCGGTGTCACGCAGTTCTACACCTGGCTTGCCTCGGCGAACGAAGTCACACAGGGGAGGAACTGCTCCGCGTCATGCAGCAAGAAATCGATGTGTGGCTTTCTCCGCTCCAACTGCAAATCGGAACCATGGTGACGGACAATGGGAGGAACATGGTGTCTGCGCTGCACCGAGGAGGGATGGTCCATGCGCCCTGCATGGCGCACGTGTTCAATCTGATTGTGAAAAGGTTCCTGAAGTCTTCCACCGATCTTCAGAACATTCTGAAAATGGCCAGGAAACTGTGCATGCACTTTATCCATTCGTACAAAGCCAGGAACACCCTCCTCGAGTTGCAGCGGCAGAACGCCCTACCCCAACACAATCTGATATGCGATGTTTTTACCCATTGGAATTCCAGCCTGCACATGTTGGACCGACTGTATGAACAGAGAAAGGCCATTAACGATTTTTTGATGATCCAGGCGGATAGGAGTACTCCCCTGTGTAACTTTGATGTCAGCGAGTGGCAGCTCATGCGTGACACCTGCCGTTTGCTGAGGCCATTCGAGGAGGCGACGTTATTTGTCAGTCGCCAGGACTACGGGATGAATAACGTCATTTCACTGCTTCATGTCCTGGAACAGATGCTGAAAAATCTGTCTGGGCAGGGACTGGAGACGTGGTGACTACATCTCGCGGCCAAATGAGTCCGGTGGGGACTGAAATGGAGGAGGAGGAGGAGGAGGACATTGGAGCAGAAGCATTGTCTGGTGAAATTAGTGGATTTTCTACCCAGGTGACAAGAGAGGAGGAGCAGGAGCAGCTGGAGGAGATAGATGGAGATGAGGAAAATGAAGCAGATGACCCACAAGCACCGTGGCAGTATACAGTGGAGATGGAGGCAAGGAGCCCCTCGGAGTCACTTGTGCAGATGGCCCGCAGCATGCTTATTTGCCTGGCTAGTGACAGCCGAATAGTCAGCATCCGGCAGAGGGATGACTTCTGGCTCTCCACCCTATTGGACCCTCGCTACCGGTCCAAAATGGGAGCCTTTTTCCCAGCTATTGAGAGGGAGGACAAACTCAAATCCTCCGTAATCAGTTGGCCGCTGCCTATGTGCGGCATCGTCCCTCCTCTGACAGGTCTGACCGGGGGGTTCCTCAGCGCTCACGTACTACTGCCGCGGCTGCTGGGGGCAGGTGGGGGGGTAGGAGCAGTACCAGCTCCATCAGCAGTAACCTAAGTCTGGAGTCACTGATGAGCAGCTTCCTTCACCCGCCTAGTGAGGAGGGTAGTCGCCAGCAGCAGCAGCAGCAGAACCTGGAGCAGTCCCTGAACCAACAGGTGGTGGCCTACTTGGACAGCATTCTGCCACCCCAGTTAGAAGGTCCGCTGGACTACTGGGAAGCCAAACTGGATGTGTGGCCGCAACTTGCTGAGTTTGCAGTGGAGAAGCGGTCCTGCCCGGCCAGTAGTGTGGCATCAGAGTGGGTGTTCAGTGCGGCGGGGGCCATCGTTACCCCAAGGAGAACCCGCTTGTCTACGGGAAATGTGGAACGACTGACCTTTGTCAAGATGAATCAGGCGTGGATCGGCCAGGATTTCCACACACCAATGCCTTAGTTGTCAGACTACATCAGCCATTACGCCTTACCCAAACTGTGAGAAATGAGTCTGGGTTCAAACTATCTGCCTCAGCCACTATTCTGATGCCGCCACCCGCCTGATGCCACACATCTGCTGACAGTTTCTCCATCTGCCACCAACCATCTTTACCAGGGACTGGTATTGCCACCCACCTCCACACTCTGTCATCGTGCCACTCTCTGACCTCATGCTGCTGCTGCCTTCACCTCCACGCTCTGTCATTGTGCTACTCTATGACCTCATGCTGCTGCTGCTGTTGCTGGTGAAATGACATCCTTCACCTCCACGCTCTGTCATTGTGCCACTGTCTGACCTCATGCTGCTGCTGTAGCTGCTGCCGTGACCTCCACACTGTGTCATTGTCCCACTCTGTGGCCTACTCCTGTTTTTTGCCACCTCCAGAATGTAAATGTGCCACTGCCTGACCTCATGCTGCTGCTGTGCATTCTGCCGCGACCTCCACACTGTGTCATTGTGCCACTGTCTGAACATATGCTGCTGCTGTGGCTGCTGCCGTGACCTCCACACTGTGTCATTGTCCCACTCTGTGGCCTACTCCTGTTTTGCCACCTCCAGAATGTCATTGTGCCACTGTCTGACCTCATGCTGCTGCTGTGGCTGCTGCCGTGACCTACACACTGTGTCATTGTGCCACTGTCTGACCTCATGCTGCTGCTGTGGCTGCTGCCGTGACCTCCACACTGTGTCATTGTCCCACTCTGTGGCCTACTCCTGTTTTTGCCACCTCCAGAATGTCAATGTGCCACTGCCTGACCTCATTCTGCTGCTGCCGTGACCTAGACACTGTGTCATTGTGCCACTGTCTGACCTCATGCTGCTGCTGCGGCTGCTGCCGTGACCTACACCCTGTGTCATTGTGCCACTGTCTGACCTCATGCTGCTGCTGTGGCTGATGCCGTGACCTACACACTCTGTCATTGTGCCACTGTCTGACCTCATGCTGCTGCTGCTTTTGATGCCGTCAACTCAACACTGTTTCAATGTGCACCTCATTTGAATTCTCCTGTTTTTGCCACCTCCAGAATGTCATTGTGCCACTGCCTGACCTCATGCTGCTGCTGCCGTGACCTACACACTGTGTCATTGTGCCACTGTCTGACCTCATGCTGCTGCTGCCGTGACCTCCACACTGTGTCATTGTGCCACTCTGTGACCTATTCCTGTTTTTGCCACCTCCAGAATGTCATTGTGCCACTGTCTGACCTCATGCTGCTGTGGCTGCTGCCGTCACCTCCACACTCTGTCACTAATGTTGCCACCTGAGCCCTCAGCTTGTTTTTTTCCAGCTTTCGCTGGCATGACTTTATCAGGCTACATTCCCCCTTCAGTTTTTTGGTCAGTTTTGCCCTCTTAAGTGCCCAGGGAATTTTATAGTGAAGCGATTCTAAGAGCGGCGGCAGACATCTGCGTGTCATACTAAAACACAACATTGTATGAAGACCAAACCAAGCTCCCTCTGCATATTTAAGCATGGCACAACGTTCTACAGCACCCTGCAGGCTCTGTGCAGCCTGGAAATAGCTGTTTTTTAACGTAATTCGTGCTGAAGTAATTCGGAACGAAGTTATTTTTTGCCGAGAAATTCGGCGAAGTGAACGAAACGAATTTCGGGAAATTCGCCCATCTCTAATTAAGGTTATAGATAGGTTGGAAATAAGAGAAATGTCATTAGAATAGCATGTCAGTGAATAGAAACTATAGTACTGATCCTGTTTGGTGGACCACAGGTCCCAGCAATACCTGTGCTGTGCTGGCTTTTGCTTTTTTTTAAATAGAGGGTGAGAGCAACAAAAATAAATTTCAAATTCAATGTAGTAAAAATGTAAAATATAAAAATCTGAACAACATAATCAGTGGGTTATTTAATGGTAAATTAGATTCTATTAACTTTAAATACATTTTATAGGAGATATTTTGGGGACATTACATATTGTTATATTAATTTTATATGATCACATTTTTCATTAAATTTAAATAATTACATTTTATACAGTTTGATAATTATAATAAATTACTTTTTATTAATGTACTGGTGTAAGTTAAGAAATATTGGACACTTTTTTTCCCTAACAGCAAATCTAGCTCCACTTCGAGCCCTGATTAGACACAAGAGCCCATCTGTAGTTACCAGTTATGCACCGTCTACACGTCAGCACTATGAACTTTTGCAATTTTACATTATTTTACCAAATAGTGATAAAGAAATTATTTGTGTGCAACATATTACACATTGTTTCCAGAAAGTCCTTGAGGCTAGGTATTGTTTCACATAAATCGGCATGCTAACAATAACTGTATGCCTGATGATACAGATAGTGAATCCACTGAGTATTCTCCTTCTTAGTACAGTACGAAAATTATTAATATTACAGCATTATGAACTTGACTATAACAACAATGTGGTTATTTTTTTATCCTTTATCATTTATATGGAGATAACAGACTATACTTTGCTACATATCAGTTTCTGTCCCCAGAGCTTACAATTGAATTCCCCCTACTTTATGTGTTCCCATGCAGAAAATGATTAGTATAATTTGGGAGTGTGGAAAAAATCTTGGTCTTGAAAGAAATCTATGAGAACACGTAGGGGGAGATTTATTAAAACTTATTAGGAGGTGCCCATTCTGAGCAGGTGGAGATTTGCACTGCTTTTTGTAAGATATTGTAGCTTAAAACCTAAAGATTTATCACATGGCTACAAATTTTAGTGTAGTCATGGTATGTATTGTAAGTTATGACTTTTTGATTCCAAAATGTAAATGCTTTAATAAATGCTTTAGTAAATGCTTTAATAAATAAAAGTGTAAATGCTTTAATAAATTATCTATACAGTGTCTATGCTGATGTTCACCTGTTCTGATTCAAACCAGTAGCAATATGACTGCACTTATCAAAGCTTATTAGCTTCTGTTATAATTGTAATGAAATTAAAAAGCTTTTCTATTCTCAACTAACTTTACATAAGACCAATAGCTATTCATTATCTTTTCTCAATCAGTTATATAGCCAGTTTTTAAGTCAATTTTATATGCATTTATTAATCAATTTCAAGAGTTTTAAAAATCTCCCTAGCACCTCCCATTGTGCTAAAATAGAAAAGTAACCCATACTGTGGCCTCAGCAGTCATATACCTTCATATACAGCATGTGATCATAGTGGTCAGTGATTGGCTGCAGCATCATGTGATCCATGGATATGACATTATTAGTAAGAGATCAGGAGTGAACACCGGAGCTCTGGCAGTGCTGGAACAGTGGTAAGTAAGGATTCATTTTCTATTTTGGCACAGTGAGAGGTGCTAGGGAGGGTTTTAAAACTCTTGGAGAACCACTTTAAATTCAGAGTGCATTTTTTCAATTCAAAAACAAATAAATGCAAAAACATTTAACAAACTCCATATAATTAGTCTCTTAATATTGGTTCCATATTATCTAGTATTTAAATTTTAGGCCTCTTGTACAATGTATGGAGGCTATACAGCAGGGAAAGAAGTCCTGTATGACTCAGCACTACCGATCTGAGGGGATTGTACAATACTCTATCTGTAACATTAGGTTCAGGTGGAAAAACAAGCATAATAGTTACAGTGCATTTGGAAGGCACAATAAGCATAGTAGTTGCAGGTCACACTCTGGATACCAACTCAAATTTCACTCTAAACAACTTTCAGCCCTTGCGTTCAAGTTTTACCTAACATATAACACAACCTTTCATAAACATGAAGTGGGGACTGCTGCTCCTGGCCCTATTCTGTAGAGCCCCTTCTCTACCAATGTCTCCATTTAGTCTCCTTCTTCTCAGGCCACACTAAAGGCTTCATTCTAGCCTATTGTCTGCAACACATAGCAGCCCCTGAGCTCCCTCCTGGTCTGACGTATCTTAAAGCCCAACAGACTTCCTCAGAGCTGACTCCTCTTGAGAATGACACATGTACTCAACCATAGCTCCAGCGCCAACTTGCCAAACGATGCATACTGCCCAAGTGTCCCTCTTTTGAAGGTACAGTCCCTTCTAACCATTGCTTCAGATTTGTAGTCTAGGCCAGGACACTGTGCTGCATATCCAAAGGAGATGATGAGGGAGGGCCTGTACCATGGGCATGCTCTTATACATGAAAATTTGGTTTAAACAATAGGTCATACACTTAGGGCCTCATGTATGAAAACTGTCTAGGTGTAAGACTTTCTTTAAAGTCCAAAAAATAAAGAAGGTATTTTTCTTTTTTGCTCACCAAAAGAGAAATGAGATGAGATGCAATGTCCTTATGTAACTCGTGTTACTGCTGCATGGAAAAAAATCCACTGGACTACGGATGTATCCAAGAATGGTCGCAACCTTTGGTAAAGGGGTATTCCAGCACTCACTGATAAAATCAAAAAAACTTTATTCCAAAAAGTCAAAGTCCATGGCTGCCATCTGACACATTTCAATGAGATACCTCTTACTCATAGAATAAGTAAGAGGTATCTCCTCGAAACGCATCAGATGGTAGCCATGGATTTTAACCTTTTGGAATAAAGTTTTTTTTTTTTTTTTATCAGTGAGTGCTGGAATACCCCTTTACCAATATTTGTAAGACTTTCTTTGTTGTCCATAGCAACCAATCAGAGCTCCCCTTTCATTTCAGAGGTCCATACAGTCTAATTTGGTGTTAAGAAGTGAAAATAGTTTGTATGTCTCTTTAAATTGCACAAAGGGTAAATCAGACAAAAGCTGCATGCAAAAGTTCTGTTTTCAGATTGTATCAAATACTTATTTCATACAGTAAAATGCTAATTATTTATAAACCATACAATGTGATTTTCTGGATTTTTAGTTTTAGATTCTGCTTTCATGGTTAAATTGTACCTATGATAAAAATGACAGACATCTCCATTCTTTGTAGGTGGGAAAACTTGATAAAAAGCCAGTGTATCAAATACTTATTTTCCAAACTGTAGCTGTTTTGGGGTTTGTCCCTCATCAATGCATAGTAGAGTATTGGTTGGCTGGGTGAGAGGCTCTAAACGTAGAGGGATAATGTTCCATGCTAGGGAGAGGCACAATGTAGGTGTGTGAAGACTTGCTTGCTCCACTGAAATTTAAAGATATGCATCACCTGTTGAATGTAGCATAGAATTTCTCATATATATGTTCACATCTGTGCATTAGGTGGGATAAATATACTAAATGATTAATTTTTATTTTATTTTGTTGTGGACATTTTTTATTTTATAATATTTTTATTAATTTTTTTATTCCAATTACTATTGTATAACTTTATAAAATATGCATGGTAATACATTAAGATCTGTGTCACTAGGGCAATGGATGCTATTACGGTAAAACTCAGTATGTCTTAAAAGCAGGCTTACTTACCAAACAGCCCCGGGATCCCTCCTTGTTCTACGATGATGAAAGCATTAAATATTGGAGATCAGAGGCTCCTCAGATCCTGGTCATAGCCAGGAAGCCGCTGTAAGAACGGGAGCTACTGTTAACAGCAGACACAGACACGGAACCACTCAACTCCCTCTTCTCTACTATAGCAATGTCAAAAGATGTTGGTGCATACGGAGAACCTGTACTCCCTACTATAACAGTGGGTGCTCGATAGGGGGTTCAAGCATAACCACTCATCAACAAACATTTCAAATAAGGCAGTATACATAAAATTCTCAAATTGTAAAGTGCGGTGGTACAGCGGGAAGCCTAGGATAGTAAAAAATAGTAATCCCTCCCCTTAATGTGTCCAGTTCAGTTTTATGGCAATCCGTATGGACAAACAGGGGAAGGGTTCCTAGTCCATGGAAACTCTATTCTGAAAGGTTTCAGAGGAAGTGTGTTAACTGTAAAAAAAAAAAAAAAATCTGTCACTAAAAAATAAAGCCAGTGATAACACAGTGGTGTAAACTAGTACTGTATATTCCCATTTCACATCAGCATCTCCAGATGGAGTCTCCTATTAATAAAGCATTAGGAAGGCATTACATTTAACATTACAAACATTAGATCAGTCCTTTAACTTGGTGTCAAGACGCCAGTAAAAAATAATCTTTAGATAATACTCTAAAACCTGCAGTCATCCAAAATATCTTCAACTGTCATCACAGGTAAATAGATTTTTTCATAACTAATGGCTGTGGAATGCATTAATCATTCCAAAAATCCTCCTGGTACAGCCTTTGTTTTTACTATATATAGTCTCATAATTCTTAGGCTCTAGGTCCCTTAGGCATTACGAAGATTCTAGGATGGATAACCAGATGACAAATATGGCATCATGTAAAGAAAAGTGTGACAGATCACACATTCTATAGGTTCCATTTTCATTTAAAGAAACATTCTGCATGTAATTAAGTCTTACAAATAAATCTTGTACAAAAAATACAATAAAAAAAATGTATGTAAAAGTAAATATCCATGCTTTAATCCTTTATTGTGAACCTATATTTTTAATTGAAATGTACATGTTATTTTCATCAATAGGTAGTATAAAACAGTATAGAGGATTGTGGAAGCTGCTTACAAAGTGCATGTACAGTATTTATACTTGAATATGTGTATAGGGTGGAATTCGCTTGCACACTGAAGCTTATTATTGTGCGAGGTGTACACCCTTCAATACCCACCCTTCAATAATATTTTGTTTTGTTTTTAATAGTTGAATAATTTAGTTATATTAACAATTCTATTCTGTACTTCTATCCTAAAATTTCTATATGTTTCATGTAGATGAAATTTAGAGTGGTTGGAGCTACATTTCTCTGTAGAGAAAGCTGCAATTTTTATGGAAAAATGTACAGAAAAGGGAAACAAATACTGGCAGTCTTGTTAAGCTACTAGAAAACAATGTGAACATTTTACAGCATATGACTATACCTTGATCTTACTAAAAAAAAGGTGTGGGCAAAAGCTCCCTAGCTCCCTCTAGTGGATGCTTTAGACATCTAGAATTTCTTCTCTATATAACAAGTTTCTGACCACTATACAATTTATTAAGACATTGATCAGAACACAGTGTTGGACTAAAAAAAGACATGGTGTTAAGGGGAACCTGGTAGCACATTTATTGTGCCCTAACCACAGGCAGCATTAAATACTGACAGCGCTACATTACAGCTTTTAAAGAAGAACCGGCATGAAACGTAGAGTCTGCTGGATGGCTCAGTGCTCTGTTCTATTCTGTTGTATTCTACACCTCATCCAATGGGTTGATCAACTGGTCACTCCCTACTTAACCTGTTTCAGAATAAAATGTTTTTTTTGTAAGTAGGGAACTTGCTGGTATTTCAGGTGCCCTTTCTGGAGTCCTAACATGTGGAAATTCACTTTATTTAATGTCAAGACCAATAATGTCATAAGTAAATACAATTTCTCTAGAGCAATACTTCTCAAACTGAAGCTAACCTCACCCGTGAGGCGTCCCCCAGTAGTTAATGCGGCCCAGTTTTGATACAAGCAATCATATGATTTCTCCTATGTCTCACTCACCACTGTGGCTGAAGTAAAGTCTATTTTAGCACAAAAAAAATTTCTTCAGTAAGTAACCAATGAATTAAGTAAGAACCCCTCTTTGACACTTTACTTAAAGATTCCCACCAAGTTAAAGGACTGAGCTAATGTTTGTAATGTTAAATGTAATGCCTTCTTAATGCCTTTATTAATAGGAGACTCCATCTGAAGATGCTGATGTGAAATGGGAATATACAGTACTAGTTTACACCACTGTTTTATCACTGGCTTTATTTTTTAGTAACAGATTTTTTTTACAGTTAAAACACTTCCTCTGATACCTTTCAGAAGAATTTCCATGGACTAGGTACTCTTCCCCTGTTTGTCCATACTGATTGCCATAAAACTGAAGTGGACACATTAAGGGAAGGGATTACTATTTTTTAATGTCCTAGGCTTCCCGCTGTACAAATGTGCTGTCATTAACTTTACAATTTGAGAATTTTATGTATACTGACTTATTTGAAATGTTTGTTGATGAGTGGTTATGCTTGAACCCCCTATCGAGCACCCACTGTTATAGTAGGGAGTACAGGTTCTCCGTATGCATGAACATCTTTTGACATTGCTATAGTAGAGAAGAGGGAGTTGAGTGGTTCCGTGTCTGTGTCTGCTGTTAACAGTAGGTCTCATTCTTACAGCGCCTTCCTGGCTATGACCAGGATCTGAGGAGCCTCTGATCTCCAATATTTAATCCTTTCATTATCGTACAACAAGGAGGGATCCCGGAGCTGTTTGGTTAGTAAGCCTGCTTTTAGGACATACTGAGTGTTACCGTAATTGCATCTTTGGTCCCAGTGACACAGATCCTAATGCATTATCATGCATATTTTATAAAGTTATACAATAGTAATGGGAATAAAAAAAGTAATAAAAAGTTATAAAAAGTTATAAAATAAAAAATGTCCACAACAAAATAAAATAAAAATTAATCATTTAGTATATTTATCCCACCTAATGCACAGATGTGAAGATATATATGATAAATTCTATGCTGCATTCAACAGGTGATGCATATATTTAAATTTCAGTGGAACAAGCAAAGCATATAAGTCTTCACACACCTACATTGTGCCTCTCCCTAGCATGGAACATTATCCCTCTACGTTTAGAGCCTCTCACCCAGCCAACCAATACTGTACTATGCATTGATGAGGGACAATCCCCAAAACAGCTACATTTGGGAAAATAAGTATTTGATACACTGGCTATTTATCAAGTTTTCCCACCTACAATGAATGGAGAGGTCTGTCATTTTTATTGTAGATACTTTTTAATGGTGAAAGGCAAAATCTAAAAATAAAATTCCAGAAAATCACATTGTATGGTTTATAATTAATTAATTAGCATTTTATTGCATAAAATAAGTATTTGATACAATAACAAAACAGAACTTTTGAAATTACAGAGGTCAGATGGTTTCCTGTAGTTCTTGACCAAGTTTGCACACCCTGCAGCAGGGGTTTTGGCCAACTCCTCCCTACAGATCTTCTTCAGATCTTTCAGGTTTCAGCATGCTACTTGCCTATTGTCTTGTAGCTTATCCCAGTCTTGTGCAGGTCTACAATTTTATCCCTGATGTCCTTAGACAGCTCTTTGCCCTAGCCATGGTGGTGAGGTTGGAGTCTTTTATATAGGGACAGGTGTCTTTTATATAGGGAACAAGCTCAAACAGGTGCAATTAATACAGGTAATGACTGCAGAGTGAGAGGGCTTCTTAAAGAAAAACTAACAGATCTGTGAGAGCCAGAATTCTTGCTGGTTGGTATGTGATCAAATATGTATTTCATGCAACAGAATGCAAATTCATTCTTTAAAAATCATACAATGTGATTTTCTGGATTTTTATTTTTAGATTGTGTCTCTCACAGTTACAGACGTCTCCATTCTGTGTAGGTGGGAAAACTTGCTATCAAATATTTATTTTCCCCACTTTATCTTCAGATGAGTATCTGGTCTGGCTTTAGTCCCATTCATGTTGAAAGGCTCAGTGACTCAGATGTGAATTGAGGAACACCGCAACCAATAAGTTGCTCAGAGTCCTAGCACTTTTCTCTTTCAATGGCGCAACCTGGCTTTGTTTCCCCCACTCCCCAATGGTGCTTCCCCATTAAATAAAGCAATTTTATGTTTTGGGTGTTCATCTTTTTCATTATTTGTGTGAAACAATCATCAGACCATCGTTGGTTTCCCTTTTCCCGGGGGGAAAATTCATTTTTTTTGGTAAAACCGGTATTTTAAAAATCCCGCTACAGCTTTTTTGGGTTTTTGGGCCTTAAAGACATTCAACACCAGGGACACATAAGCAGTCATCTCCTCTAGCTTTGCTCTTTTATATATGGCAGAAATTAGTTTATTTTTTCGTCACAAAGTATACCTGTACTTCATGGTATCATCTATACAGTAATCTGGCCCCTGACAGTAGATTTCAGGTACTGCAGCTGTGCACTGGCAATACATTCTGGAAAAGGATTTAAACAAACATGGTTTTTGTGTCCACCATCCCCAAATCCTTTCCTGAGATACCAAAATATTACTCCCAAATTGTCAAGAAAAAAACAAAAACAATTTCTGCTGAATAAGAAAAGGCTTTTTAAAGGAGTACTCAATGACAAATAACCCAAAATTAGCCGCAAGAGGCCAAAACGGGGAAAAAAAATACCGGGATTGAGGGGGTTAAAATGAGGGGAAAAAGTGGGTTTATTGAATATGTATTGTCTAAATTTAAATAGAAAAGTGTCTGCAAAAGGGGAAGAGTAAATAGGGGTTTTAAACAAGAGTATGCCTGCCTTTTCCTGGATTGCCCCCCCTTGGAAGGAATATATGAAAACGCCCCGGAGCAGGGCATACTGAAAGCCCGCCAGAAATAGATGCCAAAATTGTAATCACTCATTGGGTGTTATGGGTGTTTAAGGGGGCCCTTTTTTTTTGTCAAAAATTTGAGCACTTTAATTTTGAAGAAAATGAAAAAAGCAGTAAAAGTTATTCTTAAAAATGTTAAAGGGCAAAAACTTAAATTTTTTTTATGGGAAAAATGATACAACCAGCTCATTCAGTTTTTGTTGCACATTAATGAGCCTCATGTTTTAAAACTAAGGGGAAAAATGTCATTGTTGTCCGAGCATCCTATCAAAAGCTGTGGTCAGTCTTTGCAATGCAGCTGAGAAGATTATAGATTGCCTCTGAATGGCTGTTGTAGACAACAGGGATAACACATAAAATACATAAGGAGCAGATTGAAATTCTTAATCTAAGGGCACCTGTCACAATTAGTGTTGAGCGATTGCGTTGGTTTTCGAGACGGCGATATGATATCGGCCGCTATCGATAAGGTTTTTTGAAATGAGCGTCGATTAGAGCGATTCCATTAAAATCTATGGGGGAGACAACAACCCCTTCATTTTTACACCCAAACAA